>JALLBH010000338.1:0-51049 GCA_036940005.1 Skeletonema menzelii | reverse complement strand
TATCTTGCCCTTTGCTACTCCGATTGGGCGACTTCTTTCTCTATGGAATGGAGAGCTCATAAAATCAAAACAGCAAAATCAAAACATCTACACAAAAGTACAATCAACATCACAAATCTCTCTCCACTCCTCACTTTTAATTAGCAAACAAAAAACAAACATGAAGATCATCGTCGCTTCCTTCGCTCTTGTCTACGCCACCACTTCCACTGCATCTGCCAGCTCTCACTCGTGCAATGACTTGGACTATTCCTACCCAAATGATCTCCCCTGGGTAAATTACCAGGGCGAAGACTACATCTTTACCCGTCAAAAGTACAACTCCGTCTGCGTCGACTCTCATAACAGAGAGTACGAGTATGGTACCATCCCAGGCGTATACACCCCCATTGACGAAGCTGGAGGTGGGTGCAGTACCTTCTGTGTCGAAGGTACAAGTAGCGACTCTGCACGTGGATGCAATCAGCGTCCTCCTTCCAACAAGCTTGTAGGCTTCCAATACGACTGCGAGAGTGCTACTTGCAAGTGCTTGTATGAGGCGGGCACCCTAAACAATCAATATAGCCGTTGTTTCGATGACATGAACACCAGTAATAAAGGAAATGGGCAAGTATCTGGTACAAAAGGTCAACAAGGTGAAACGTGCTACTCAGTGCACATCCAATCGACTGATCCTCCAGTCGGCGGCATCTGTACCTACGAGCCAGACTGGGACTGTTACAAGACTGGCCATCCACAGTGCTGCTCAGTTGATGGTGGAGCGAATTGTCCCGATTACCTTACAATGTGTGACAACTATGCCGAGGGTATGAGTGGCACTGACTACTGTACTAATTCTCCAGAATATCAATGCTACAACACTTACAACGGACATCCAAGCTGCTGCTCTGAAACTGGTGGGCCATTCATGAATTGTCCAAAGACTCAACCAGCTTGTGATGGAGCCTCCCAGTACGTGAAATACCTTAGGTCCAACAAGTAACTGATTAATATTGTGGGTATGCCATACAAAAATAACTTATAGCAACAAGCTGACTTTACTGTTATTTGACACTATATTCGATGTATATTAAAATCATACTTTCGTCGTGAGCTGTGAGCTGTCATCTTCAGAGACTTCATTAGCTGCCTAGGCAGCAATGGTATCGCATAATACATCAGCAAGAGAGGTATTAGCTTCTTAAATGGGCAGATCAGCCGAGACAACTTTGCGCTCCTCTCCTGGACGATACTCGCTATCATCCTTGAAGAAACCACATGTTTTATAGCAATTCATACGCACTTCTCCGTGCACCATGCACTCCTCTTTATTCTCTCCAACCCTATACTCACACCCTTCAATCGCATCCACTGGTTCAAACGGTTTTCGACCCCTATCATCCAACATGCTTGCAGTACCCTCCTTATTCCAGTGGCGACCTCGCTGTGCAAAAATCCAATCCATATTGCCAAATGGGAAGTAGTATCTGTCATGCTCTGCGACTTGTTTTAAGCTTGCCTTCTCCAATTGTGAGATGAATATGGATGCTGTGATACGGACACCACCAGTGGCACGATGATTACATTCATTTGTCGCATGCATGGCATCATCTCCATTCAATATACCAACTTCATTGGAATACTTGACCTGAGCACGGCGTCGATTACCAACATCATCTTCTTCTATAACAGTGAGTTCAGGCTCGTCACTTGGAGTTTGGAGATTGACGAGAAAGTTGGCAGCTTTTTTACCAGACTTTGAAAAGTCAACGTGAACATATCCCTTGTCCGCCTTCGTTACTGCTAGGATCCCAATGCTGAAAGAAACGAGATGATCAAGTCCCAAATAAGTTCCGATAGCATTTAGGACTTCATCAAACCCTCCCTTGGCAAGTGCTCGTAATGCTTCCTCGTGAGATGCCTCATCTGAGAGAAAAAAGGATAAAAAGAGGAATGCCCAACACGTTTGAGTGACATGAAAAGGACAGAAACTAGAAAGATACAGAAAACAACACACACAACACACACCTGCAGCATCAAACCAATGCATATCCGAAGAAGTCCCATAAAAATTATCTGGCCTCTTGGCACTCCACGTAAAGTTCTGTCCACTATACGGACTTTTCACCGTCAAAATTTTCGTACTATCCGGCCTCATTTGATTCTCTGGCTTCATTGTATCCAAAATGATATCCCAAATGCCTAATCCCTTGACATATTCGATAACGGTATCTTTTAATTGAGGTGGGATACCAATACGTGCACTTAGACCATCGTAGGCATCGCCATTGGCCCATTTGTATGTTTCCATGACCCCTGGTGCAAGGGGTGGGAATAGGAGATGTTCGACGTTGGGATCTTGATCGGCTTGGTACTTTTCTTTGGGTTGGTAGGGAGTGGGTGCCTCTACCGTGGGTGGTACGGCAGCATGTGCATCATCATCATCATCATCATCACTATCATATTTTGGAAGTTGTGCTGCAATCATGTACTCATATCCACCAGTATCAACCTCCTCATACCCCGCCTCCTTCAAATCTTCCACCCTATCCAACAAATTCAAACACATTTGATAATAACTCTTTTTCATATCTTGTGATACTCGTTGTGTATCCAACTCATCTATCCATTCCACTGCCTCTTCAAGGTAAGAGGTTACATCGTCATACGAGTACGATGTAGGAAATGTTGTGGAGGTAACGACGTTGAGGCCCAGACGAGAGATTGTGCGATGGATGAAGGATGCTGTTGGTGGTTTTTGTGGATGTACTCCGGATAACTGTATGAAATGAAAACAGAATATTGGTGTTGTTGTTGTTGAGTATCATTTTCAATCTCTGAAAAAAAAGGCAAGCAAGACCATGGAATGGACAAGAAATAGAAAAACATGCATAGAAAACATTTTGACAAAAACTTCTTACCGACTTGACCGAATCCAACAAATCAAGAATATCACCAAACACTTGCTCCCCGGGACCATTATTTTCATTCGAATATTCTTCATTTACCAATGGTCCCTCACCAAACACATACATGATCCCACCCGGTTTCAAATAAGTTTGTATCACGTGTTCCAATTTCAAATCCACCACCTCTTTCCCTCCATTTTGGACTGGTAATCCATTGACAATAATCGTATCAAACAATGTTCCTTCCTTCACCTCATTCAATGATGATACCACCTCTACTTTATTCGATGGATAACCCAACCTTTTCATTTGTTCTTCTGCCCATAATCGTTTCCGTTCCCCCTCTTCTTCGTTGACATTTTCATTACTAACCACACTTACAACCTCTTCCACTGCCACCCCCAACAAACACTGTTTCATAAATGGTTGTTCATCATTATCATCTAATAAATCAATCCGACAAGGTTTGATATACCTTGCCTCATCCTCATTCTCTTCTCCATGATATTGGACCAATTCCCTCCGATGGAACAACGTCGACATCCAACGCAGTGTATCCTGTCTTCCACCCTGAGCACCACTGGTAACAATGTCCAATAGTGACCCAAAGGTGGTATAGGTCGGATCACTGGCAATTTGAGCATTGAGTGTCCGTCCCACCCATTGAGAGGAGCCTGCCTTGGTGATGGAGGAGTCGGAGTAGTTCCCGCTGTGGGAGAGTGTGTAGTGTAATGCGGTGGGGTGGGTCGTACGGAGATGAGATCGTTCGAGTGTTTTAAGTGGGAGGGTGTACCGTTGGGTGGTGAGGAAGGAGTAGAGATTGTCAATTATTATGTCAGTTTCATAGTTATTATTGTCGACATCGCTGGAATCTTCTTCGTCATCATCGGAAGAGTCATCGTTGAGAATGTCAAAGTAACAACTGCCATCAACACTGCAGTGTTCTTGATCTTGTTGTTGTTCCACTGCAACTGGTGCAGAACTCTGAGCGGAAACTGAAATGAAATGATCATTATTTTTTGGAAATGCCAATAGTAGTAGGCTGAAAAGAAATTGGAGAAATGTTGTTGTTGTTTGTTGCATCTTCATCTTTTTTATTGTTATGTGTCGTCTTGTTCATATGATATACTCTTCTTCATCTGTTCAAATAATGATAACGGTGAAACAATACCAATGCACTATCGATTGTTCCACAATCCACGGGAGCCATTCTCTTCGTCCATTAGTTTAGTTTGTGTTCGCTGTTCGCTTCATGTGAACGTTCATTGGCACAACGACAACGGCATTTCGAATCTTCTCGTCATTCGTTTCTGGCAATTTTCATTTTTTGGCTGTCACATCAGACCCGTTACAGTTGTCAAGTTCAAGTTGTACCCGATACTTAAGTAATATGCACCCCTGGTCAATCAATGTACTACTTTCACTTACTCCTTTCATCAAGGAGTTACTTAGTACATATTATCATACCACAGTTTCACTGCGTCGGCAGATATAGTTCGAACTTTTCTTATTTATATTTTTAACTCAGAGTGCCACTTACCGAATGCATACAATATTTACAATGCGAGATTAATAGATTCCGTGTGTAGTATTAAACTTCTACGATTTCTCGACAAACTACAACCTCTCCAGGAACACCAATGGTACTTCGTTCGTACAACGAATCAGTTGTGCTTTGATGTGGTAGATCTGCAGCTGTAGTCTTGTCGAATTCTGATCCAAAAGCTGTAGATTCGTCAGTTGGAGTGCGCTTTGCCTCGTGCCTCCAACAGACTCCTCCACGTTTGGCTTGATTGATGCATCCTTGTTGTCGTTGTTGTTGTGGTTGTTGTTGCTGCTGCTGCTTTGGTGATAGTAGCTGAAGTTGTTGTATTAGATAAACTCGATTTGGTGGTTGGTGGTTGACGGGTAGATGCGGCAGTTGTGGATTCGATTGTTGTTGTTGTAGCCGTCGCTGCTCGCGCTGATGAATTTGTTGCTGCCGTAATTGACGACGTTTAATGGATTTCTTTTGTACAGCAGAAGCATTGATTTTTGCTCGTCGTTCATTTCGAATCGATATGATTAATGAACTGTCCCTATTTCTATGTGCTTTGTCTAAATCTTTTTTGTATTTATTGAAGTCCTCGTCGGATTCCCCTTTATATTTTTGTGGCTTTCTTTTAGGCAACAAGGCATAGATGTCCCCGTGCTTCACACACACTCCTCCTTTGATGACATGATTCATGCATCCTTCGATTCTGCATCTTTTGTACTCAACCTTTGCCCCGTGTCTTATGCAAACTCCTCCACTCTTAGCTCGATTTGTACATCTTGCACTGCTGCATTTTTTGTACTCAACCTTTGCTCCATGCCTCTTGCACACCCCTCCTTTCTTAGCTATATTTGTGCATCCATCAGCAGAGCATATCTTAGCATACTTCCTCCAATCACCTTTTCGTCCTCGAGCCTTCTGGCTATCCTCGAGTGACTGTCGCTTCTCGCTCACAGCCCTCTTCTTTCGGGGGCGATCCATTGATGCTACACCATCTTGACTAGCATATCTCTTTCGAGTTGATGTTCGACGTTCCGCAGGAGAAGCAACATTCTTCTGCTTCTTGTCCTTGGCAGCAGCTGCCGCCGCCCTAGCTTTTGCCGTCTTGCTAGACTTGGAGATAAGCACAGCCAAGTCTTCTTCCTCGCTCATCTTTGATGCAGGCGTCGTTGATGTTTTAGATACTCTTATGCGATGCATCGCATGATGTTGTCTATGTTGACGTCGGAGGTCGGAGGCGTTGTGCGTTGTGACAGTGGCGCGCAATAGAAGTGTCATGTGTCACACTCATCACAAGACTTCGTATTGGGCAGAGACTGATCGAATTATTAGAGAGCAGTATGTAAGGGAAGAGTGGGTCTCTGCTGCAACATGAAATCAGGAGGTCAATGTATAATAAATTTCACACTTGTTAGCCCAAAAAGACAGTCATTTACTTTAAACACACGCAGGTAAAAGTTTAGTTGTCTCTCGAGGGCCCTCTGAAGCGTGGAAACTTCACAGGGGGGAAGATGTAAGGTTTTTGATGTACTCTGATTCAGAGTCGTGGTATATAACGGAGTAAAAGATCGAAGTTGCTTTCGATGAGATGCATGGAATCCAACTGATATCGAATGAGATGCGATTGCGACGGTGGTATAGTTGATATTCATTTTTCAGAGCCGTGGTAGAAATGTAATGGAGTAAAAGATCGAAGAAAGCATTGTTGCTTTCGATGAGATGCATTCAATTCGACTGATGTCAAATGAGATGCGATAGCCATGGTGGTAGCGGTAGATGCTCATTTTCAGAGCCGTGGTAGAAATGTAATGGAGTTAAAGATCGAAAGCATTGTTGCTTTCGATGAGATGCACGCAATCCGAGTGATGCAGGCATTTGTGGTAGATTATGCTCTTCTTCAGAGCGGTGGTAAATGATATGATGAATAAAACGACGGAAATGGTCGTGGTCGTTGATAATGCTCATTTTCAGAGCGGTGGTATATACGATGAAAAAAGCAAGGGTTGCTTCGGTAGATAATCTGGTGGTTGGCATGCGTCAGTAAAGACGGTCGTTAGTGTAGGATCCTGATAAGTAGTAGGAATGCTGAAGTGTAGCTGACGTAATAAATGCTTTGCAGCGGCAACAGCATCATGATGGAATTCTCCTTACTGAGAGTAACGACCAAGGAAATCGGCCATGTTCTCGATATCCTTGGGTAGCTTTGGCAAAGTGGAGGAACCGAAGTGGTGGCCTGCTTTGATGTGAAGAAAAGATGATAGGCAACTGCCGCCTTCGGGAGTTTCGTTGTCAGAAACAGATGCAAGGTTTGTCTTGAACGATTCCCAGATAGCTTCTACCGTACCACCCTGGCAAATGTAGGGGCTGCTCACGTGGTCCTCCATAGTTTTTAGAGCGGCTGCTGACTCGTCCGAAGGGGGCTTCGTCTTGGGCCAAGCGAGGATGCGGTAGCCATTGTTCAACTTGATGAACCTATCGCGTAGTTTAGTTGACAAAGGTCCACCGTTACGTCCAATCATCTCTTCCATAATGGAACGAATCAACTCGTGCCCAACCTGTGCGTCGTCGATGGGCTCCATTAACACGAAAGGTTTGCTATGGACACTATGAACAGCCGCATCAGCTTTCAACTTGTGAGCAGCCTCTTTCGAGTTGGCCTTGGCGAAATCAGCATCGAACCAGATGGAATGCAGGCAGGTTGGTCCATTCTTGTCCCTTGATCCTTTTGCATCAAAGACCAACTCAGAAGCGACGACAATATCAGCCGAGCCAGGCTGTAGTGGAACTTCTTCCACAATGTTAGAACCACTGTCTACCTTGAAGCATCGAGTTTGAAGAACGTTACATTTATTCCCGTCAAGGTACTGCCCATCTCTATTGTCGAAAGTGAAGTCGAGATGGGCTTTGTGGGTCATATCTCCTGCTTCAGAAAATGGTGATTTTTGATGCATGAGCAAGGCAATGGCCATCTTCATACTATTAGAAAGCTTCTCTGTGCCGTTTTGGATTACAAAAGGCAAACCGAAAATGTCATGGATACTTTCATGCGTGTTGGCAATGAAGTTGCATGTGTCCTCAAACATGTCATGGCCCGTATCATCCCTCAATTCCCAAAAAGCGTTTGAAATGAGAACGTTTTCCTGTGTTACGCTATTGACATGTCTGTTCCGGATCGGGTATATCTGACTAGGTTTGCCTGCACGAGTGGCTCGGACAAAGCATTTGTCGCACTTACTCCCCGCGTGACTTTTCACATTAGGGTCGTGTAGAGTAGAGCACTTTTCCTCAAAAGGGCTATGGTTGTTGTGGAGGAGAAAGTATGTTAGTGAAGATAGTATAATATTCCAATGCAGAGGCACCAATCTCACTTACCAATATCCACCAACTACAAAATCGAAGCAAAGGTTAGACAGGAACTCCTTGCTTGTCTCCCTCAATTCCATAAACGAGAAACGCCTCAACTCGTCTGGGCTATGTGCATAGATGCAATTGTTCTTTTTATTCCAGGGGCAACTGATGCCATTGTCGCACATCGTGGTGCGATATTTTTTATTATCCTTCGATGTTCTACCAAGCGGAGCGGAAGTGCCGGAAGTGCTGCTGTGAGAAGGTCCCGGTGACGAGCTGCCTGAGTTGAACGCAGTATCAGTGCCCCCAGAAGACTGGATTTCTTGGCAGAATTGAGAGTTGGGGGGGAGTGGACGATATTCAACTGGAACTGGTACTCCAACATGGACTAGCACAGAGTTTCCTTGATGGGGCAACTTGATAACAGCAAGTCCGGCTTGGGGAAGACCCAGCGGCAGCGGCGATGGCGAGAGAGCATAACCATAAGCAACGTCTTGACGAGCTGCGTCTGCGTACGCTGCTGGCCTAATCTGTAGGTTAGTTGCGCTCCCCCCACGCACAAGAAGTTCAGTGGCGCTTGGGATCTGGGGAACATTTACGGTAGACAGTGAATGCACAGCTGTTGATGTTGGAGAATGAGCCCCACTGCGAGGAGGAATCTTAATAATCGGAGTCCTTAACATCTTTCTCGTGATGCTGAGTGCTTGCTGAGTGTATCTCTGCTGTATTTGGAATTGGAATCGAGTTATGGTGCTAGGATATCTTAGGATATTCTGAACCACCTACCAATAATAGTATCCATAGAGTCATAGTGAGTGATGATGGACGTTTGAGGTTTGAGGCCATCTGTTCATCGATCGATGATGGCCTCAAACGTCCATCATCCAATCTCTATCTATCTAGAGTAAAACTGTACTAGATAAATCTTGGCGTGCATACCAAATAATCTAAGTTAGGGCAGAAGCGCGCGCCAAAATCACTTCCTTGCTCCTTGCTCCTCGCTTCACCTTACCACCTACGCTTCTTGCTTGCTCCACCAGAACATCAACGTTTACCATGGCAGACAAAACCACTACTACGACACCACCAAACCTAGAAGAAGTAGTCTGGAGAGACGATCTAATCCGATGGGAAGGAGGTCTAAACGTGGACATCAAAAAGAAGAAGAGTGATGGCGATAATGATGATGATGATGGCGATGAGTCATCGGATGATGGACAATCATTTCTGATGGATCCATTTGCCGATCCGGATCCGTTTCAAATGTTCTATTTTGACTTTGATTTGTCATGTACCAATAACAAGAATGGAGAAGAAGTTGACCAAGCTGATGATACTATAGATGGAAAAGCTGAACCCAATAAAACAATCTCCCTACAAATCAAAGGGTACAAAACAGATGCGGAGCAAGTATGGCAATCTACCGGCCTGACTCTTTGGCGAGCCTCACATTATCTATGTGAGTATCAAGTCGAACATTCAGAGTTATTTTCTAACAAGAGAGTGTTGGAACTGGGTGCCGGGTTGGGTTTGAATGGAATTTTGGCTTGGCGGTTGAGTTGTAGTGGTGCTGGTGGAACTGATGATGGAACACAAGAGAAAAGTGATGTAGAAAGAATAAGTGATGAATATACCAGTGAAGTTTGCATCACAGATGGGGATATTGATGCATTGGTCCATTTACGTGATAATGTTGAGAGAAATCGACCTCTAACCGACAGTGATGACATCACAACCAGCACCTCTAAGGTGTCGTGTCATCAATTGATCTGGGGTGACGAATCCTCCCAAAAATTCCTACAACACATTGCCCACAATCAAAAATACAATGTACTACTAGCCTCGGATATCATTTACTCACCTGTAATAGTCGAACCGCTATGGGAAACGGTACAAACTCTGTTAGAGAAAAAGGACGGTGTATTCGTCATGGCGTTTGCAAGGAGAAAAGTGCCAGTGAGTATTGATTTGGTGTTGGAAACGGCGGTGGAAAAAGGATTTCGGTATGAATTGGTCAAGGAGAATTTGGAAGATGGTATATGGGTATATGAGTTTCGGTTTAGGTAGTTTGTTGGGCATTTTCATGGGAGAGAAAAGGTGACAGTGTCGAGATTATCGTGAAGGATCGACACGTCTTTCCTCTTGTGTGATAGCACAAGTCCATTTTCAAGAAAAGCCAACGATTTCTTAGAGGTTCAAAGTCTTTTGAAAAACAATTACGTAACAAACCAGTCAAAATGTCCCTCGTCATCGTATGAATACTTGTTTTGTACACCTCATTCATCGTTGAGGTGCTTACTAGAGCTATAAGCGGAAAGAAATGAGGAAGACTGGACCCCAGATGCAGGGCTACGTCTTTTTGAGAGTTACTTAATCAATCTTGTAACAATGGTACTTGAAACAAGCAGTCGTCTACGCACAAATGAAGAAACAACTCTCTCCCCCGCCCCGGGTCTGTTCGGTACTTACCACCTGTAGGTACAACCTACCTACCTACATAATTTAATAGGTACCTACTCCTAAGTACTCCTACTTACTTACTTATCATCAGCGATCAGCGACACGCGTCCAACACGAGCTCGTGTCAGAAAAATACACACCACAGCCAAAACGCAACCAGGCGAGGCGAACACTCTCTTGGCAATCATGAAGCAACGCACATAACTTCTGCTGCCTCCACAAGCTTTTCATTTTGATTTGTACTCTTCGACCACCTATGAGTCTCCCTCGCACTACGTTGCAACATGACGGACCCTAGCCCACTTCTTCCACAGGCACAGGTCAACGCCGTCCAAACCCGAGCCGTCGACGCCATATTGTACGAGATTCGTAAAAGTCGCCATCTACTACCTTCTTGGGCCAGCGGCGAGTATATTTCTCTATTTCCAAGGGCGTGGATGTTCCGACTTGCCAAACTATCTCATTATTTTTAGTATAGAGATTGCGCTCAGTGTTATTGACTCGTTGTTGACAATGGTCCATAACTGCAAGTTGAATGCATTCCTTGATCCTTCACAGCTCGATGGGAACAAGATTAGAGAATCAGGCGAAAGGTACAAAGGTCACAAGGATATGGCTGTCGTTAGTTTCGTTAACTTTGTTCTGATGATGGCAGCAGGTATTTGGGCGTTTGTGTATGCAATTCAGAGAATCAAGTGTGAAGGATGTTGGAGGATGCAGTGGGTCCTGGTTTATTCTGCTTATCTTGGGTATCTTGACTCTAGTTATGGTTGGTTCGGTGGTTATTTGCAGTATTGCTTATGCTATTTACACAAAGGTTAAGGCCAGTAGCGAGTCCTCTTCATCAGTGGATTAGGGCTAACCTCTTGCTCTTGGGCTAGCGAGATTGGGGAAGTGAACTAGAAAGAGGAGCTGGGGGTGCATTAGATATTGATTGTGCACAGCTAAATATGTAATTAGTGCTACTTAAGAGTGAATGATTATTAGAATAGATCTCTATCTCCTGATATCAGATAATAGAGGGACCTCTCAGCTCTCAGAGAGGCACATAAGTACAGGTATTTATTTACGCCCGCCCACGCCCACGCCCGGACACGCGTCCCTCTTCTCACACGAGAAAAATACACACACCGAACCAAATCAAAAACGAGGCGTGTCAACTCTTTGCCTCTTTGCAACGATAAGCGCCCAAGCTGATGCAACTACGTAACAACACAGTGCTTTTGATGCCTCCGCGATATTCAGTTCATTTGTACTCTTCGACCACCTAAGTATTGATTGTCGATTGTTCACGGTCTCCCCACCTACGTTGCAACTTGCAACATGACAGCTGATCAGATGACAGACCCCAGCCCACTTCTTCCTTCATATCAGGTCAAAGATGCATCATCTGAACCCAAGACGCCGACGCCATACTGTACGAGATTCTTGAAAGTAATCTTCTCCTACCTTGTTTGGCCAGCGGTGGCTATAATTTTGCTATTTGTCTATTTTGACGCTCCGTACTCCGTATCCGTGCACCGAGTTGCCAAACTATATCGTAATTATAGGTATTGAGATTGCTCTCGGTCTTGTTAACACATTGTTGACGATGGCTCATAACTACAAGGCGAATACATTCTTCGATCCTTCAGAGCTCGATATGAGTAAGATTGGAGAAACGGGCGAACAATGCAAAGGTCACAAGGCTTTGGCCGTCGTTAGCGCAATGATCTTTTTTGTAATGATGGCAGTTGGTATCTGGGCGTTTGTATATGCACTTCAGAATCAGGGTGCAAAGAATCTTGTAGGATGTAGTGGGTCCTGGTTCGTTCTGCTTATCTATGGTATCTCGTCTCTAGTTATACTTGGTGTGCTGTTGATTGGAAGTATTTATTATGCAATTTACAAAAGGGATAAGCCTAGTAGCGAGTCCAATAACTTCTCAGCATAGTCGGAGGATACTAGCTAGTATTAGAAAGAGTAGCTACAATAAATATAATATAAAACAATTGATAGAAAAGTCATGTTTTACTGCATCCATTCTTCTATTAATGTAAATGTACTGAGCGAATCATATGCACCCTTGCGGGCGCCATCGTGTAGCTTCTACAGAAGATGGTCACCAAAGTGTATCCTTACCGCTTAAGCTGTTGCAGAGCACAGATTGTAAAGATTGTAGTACACACTTTGAGGCGAAGCTGCAATGCAGTCCAAATAATCCTTCTGGGTAGTTCTACACCATGTGTATCTGCTCCCTAATACTAACGAGAAAAGTCATCCCATTGAATCAAGGAGAGATGCAGTCATAGAGAAGGTATCCCTCACCAAGTTGTTATGTGCAACAATAACTGGTACCCTAGGATGAGTCTCTAAATCATAGGTTGTGGCCATCATCGTCATCTGATCGACATCATTGAGTATTGAATAGACATGCTCTCGCAAAGCTTCCAGAGTGTAGGCAAAGTAGTTACTATGGAAGGTTTCTTTCGTGGCTTCATCATTGTTTTGACAAGCCATGGTAAATTGAGACGCCAGGTCTGCATCGTAGTCTTGTAATATCTTGAGCAAGAAAATGTCCCAAACTGCGGGATATACTTCTCCAGTGTCAGTTTGAAATAGCAGTTGATTGAATTCGTACCCAAGCTCATTAATTTGTGGTTCAAGATGAATAGCTTTGCAGAAGATGGTATTACAACCAGTTGGAAGGAAGCCATACTTGGCAAAGATGGGTGTCGGATCTGTTGGGTCTCCTAACAACACACTCAGTGGAGATCCCGCATATATGTCGGCAATTGCCGTGACATAACAATTGTTTTCTGCATCAAAGCTAATTTCAGCGTTTGGTTCTGCCGAATGATTGATCATATCTGCCATTGGCGCAATGCTGGAGAAAGAAATGTTGTTATAGTACATGATATTTAAGCAACGAAGTGATAGAACAAGAGGAGTTTTTTTTCAATGAGAGAGACTCACAGTTTCTGTCTCGCAGGCTCAAATACCTCATGAAACCGTGTCAGTGCAACATTGTACGCAAATTTCATCACTGTATCATCATTGATTACATCCGGATTCAATGAAAGAAACCCTTTTCGAACGGCATTCAAAAAGCGGGAGTACGCATTCCGCTCGTTCATCGAGAGTAGTGCTGCATAGGGTGGTAGACATGCAAAACAAGCATCTGTTCATGGGGGAAAATTTAGTCTTGTCATAGGATGCAGTAGT
Organism: Skeletonema menzelii; assembly: GCA_036940005.1. Lineage (NCBI taxonomy): Eukaryota > Bacillariophyta > Thalassiosirophyceae > Thalassiosirales > Thalassiosiraceae > Skeletonema > Skeletonema menzelii. The sequence goes on along the minus strand of JALLBH010000338.1, from coordinate 37,615 downwards.
GAAAAAATACTGGAGCAAGTTTGATTTTTGGAACTTACCTGTCATGGAAACACCATTGTAATATTGAGTGGGTAATGAGTTGATCCAAGGAGCATAAAATGAATTTTCTCCTTTTTCATACTCGGCAAGAATCTTAACCAAGAGGCGAAATAGTGGCAATCGTTTGGCAAGATCTCGTTCCATTTGCTTTAAAGCATTTTCCGTTAGTTCCAAATCAAAATTGCTCCCGTATTCTTTCACTACTGCATCCGATGACAAGACTAAATTGGATGGTATGAACATGATTGTTGTTCCTGCGGGTATATCGGTGTTGGTCATCATGGACCAATCGTCATCGCCTTCGGAATATAAATCTACCCCCTCAACTTTTTGATATCCATTTTCGATCGCCCATGCTTCCATTGCGTATACGTCACGTTGTTGAAAATATTTGAGTTGGGTGGTGATTCCTCTACTTTTGTATGATGAGGGATGGAGGAAGGAAGATCCATTTCTGAAATGAAATATCAGCAGTAGTACCGAGAGGAAAGGAAGAGGAACACATCTTGTGCACATGGATATTATCATCTTTTCTCTGCGGTCGGTGGCAATCAGATCGATATTGCACTACCTACTAAACCAGCCGTGCCAAGAACTACTACTACTGGAATCCTCTCTGTTGCCTGGTGCTCACGACCTATGGCAGGTCTCTTGACGTCTCTTGCTGCGCCTATTCGACAGTGAAGAGTGAAGTGATGAGGATTGAAGATTGAAGAGATTTGAAAATGAAGCAAGAATAGAGTTGTCCAAGGGAGAAGTAGCCGAAATGATAACTCAAAGACCCAGATATGATATCTAATACCCGGATATGGATACCAAAATTGCGCCGACGAGACGTCACCGCCCTTCCGCCTTTTCAACATTCCAAAGCTGACCCTTCCTCCCATGCGATCAGATCAATAGAAGTAGACCAGAGGCAAAACATCAGCGAGATTTCTGAGCAGAATAGACATGTTGTTGCTAACACCACTTGTGACAGAGAAGACTACGTGGAGACGCCGCGCCCTGCAGAGGTATATCTTTCGCTGCGTTTGCAGTGACGCATCATGTGATTGTCGAATGTCGCTGCGTCTCATATTGCAATTACACATCATACTTCCTCGGCTACCACCCGCTAAAGTTGGAGGTCGTCCAACACTCAGAAAAGATGACAGCATTGAAACAGCAATCACGCAACAATTCCAGAGTCTCGCTTGTGTATATCACGACTGCTCTTGTGAAGTATAATGGTATCAGATAGATATGACAAGACAGCAGAGATATGATATTCATAGCGAATGCGAGTGCTTCTTGTTTCCAAATAATTGGTTCTGTTATAGAAGAGGTAATGACAAGGAAGAGCTTGTCTTAAGTATGTATATTCGACAATGAGCAGTTCGAAATGGCGGGGTGTGCGATTGAATGTGATTAACGGAAAACAGCGAGAGCGAAGTTGTTCAGTTGTTGTTGGGCAACAACAACTCTTCTCTTTACTCTCACAATGTCAAACAACTAAACAATCATGGCTGCTACCGACAACGAATACGATGTGAAGGCAGTCAGAGGGCACAGATACAATACTGCCCGCAACAATCGCGAAGAGGTTCTCATAGAGTGGACTGACTTCGGTGAGAATTCTTGGGAGCCGTTGACAAATCTAAGCGATGCCTCGTTAGAGCTGGCGAAGAAATACAAAGAAAAGATGTACAACTTACCCCCACCGTCCAATGCGTATCGACATCAGGCGAGGCAGCTGTTGGTAAACACGTTCCAGAGAGTGGCATGTACAGCAATCGATGTCATCTTCCTCATGTGCAAATTTAACTTCACCCGATCGTTTTACTACGTCTCCGTCATCGACCATCAACGCACCAACAACGGAGACGGTGCTGGACAATTTGATCTCATCCCGAAAAGGGTAAAAGTCTTCATCAAGTCAAATCGTCAAAAGACGATTGTAGAAGTCACCGACGCAACTCTCCTTGGCGAACTCGATGACATACCTGAATTGAATCTCAAAGTTGGAACGACTACCAATACCAAGCAGAGTGTTGTTACTCCGAAAATGTCGTTTATTGATCTTACGGCCGACAGTAGCGACGATGAAGAAGAAAAAGAAGAGGAGAAAGAGTGCCTTTGCTGCTATGGTGACTACCCAGTATCTGCGTTGAAGCAGTGCTCGGCCGGAAAGGACCATAACGTCTGTCGTGAATGCATTCAGCGCTACGTCTCCGAGCAGCTTGACGGCAACGGAAGCACGGTATTCAAATGCATTGTATCTGCAGATTGTTCATGTGAATACTCTCTTGCATTTCTCAACGAAGTGCTCAGTCCAACGCTTAATAAACGAGCAAATGAAATGGTTGCTCTCGAAGAGATAAAGAAAGCAGGAGGAGATGATGTTTGGAGTTGCCCAAAGTGTACATACATGGGTTTTGTTGAAGGAAAACCTACATGGATTATTTGTCCAGGGTGTGAAGTGATGTATTGCACGAGTTGCAATGCCAGTCACACCGGCTTCACCTGTGAGGAGTTCCGAAGGCAGCAGACAATTGGAAAAGATCCGAAGCACCTTGCTGCTGAGGCCATGTCTAAAGCTTGCAAACGTTGTTGTCCACATTGTGGTCAAGATTACTTGAAGAGTGATGGATGCAACAAAATTAGATGCAAGTGTGGGAATCTCTCATGCTATCTTTGCGGCCAAAAAATACAAAATTACTCTCACTTCTGCAATAAGAGGGGATGCGCTTGCGGTAAATGTCAACTCTGGACGAGCACGGAAGCAATGGAGAACATCGATCGAGCAAAGCGACAAGAAGCTGGTCGAAAAGTACTGCTCGAGCAAGGTATTACGGATGAAGAGGAGATAGCTGCTATCCTGAGTTCGCTTGATGAGGATGCTGCAGTTCATAGAGGTGGAGCTGGTAATCAGAGGGCAGCAGCAGCTGCTGCAGCTCCTCAAAACCAAAACGTTCGCATGGATGCACCAGCTGTTGGTGGGCTGAACGAACACTTGAGGAGATTGAACGATTTGCTAGGTCTCAACATTCCGCCTATACAGGGTTTTGCGTTTGGGGCAGCTACACCACCTCGGAGACCTGTCCCTGCCCCTCAAGTTGCTGAAGCTGGAAACCCTCCACGATTTGCCTTTGGAGCTGCTGCTCCTAACCCTAGGGATGTAGTGCCCAATCCTCCAGTTGCCGCTGCTATGCCAAATCCACCTCAACAGGGGTTTGCGTTTGGAGCAGCTGAACCTGCACCACCTCAGAGAGCTGCCCCTGCCCCTCAAGTTGCTGAAGCTGGAAACCCTCCACGATTTGCCTTTGGAGCTGCTGCTCCTAACCCTAGGGATGTAGTGCCCAATCCTCCAGTTGCCGCTGCTATGCCAAATCCACCTCAACAGGGGTTTGCGTTTGGAGCAGCTGAACCTGCACCACCTCAGAGAGCTGCCCCTGCCCCTCAAGTTGCTGAAGCTGGGAACCCTCCACGATTTGCCTTTGGAGCTGCAGCTCCTAACCGTAGGATTGTAAGGCCCAACCCTCCAGTTGCCGCTGCTAGGCCAAATCATCAACAGTACTTTCAGCAATTGAACTTTAATGGAGTGCAGGTACAAGTGCAGCACAACCTGCAACGACCGGTACAAATGGTACAAGTGCAGCACAACCAGCAACAACAAGACGTCAATCAGCTCGCTGAAAACTTTGGTGAGATGGGATTCGGTCGGCGTGGTGCTAATGGGGCACCAGGTAGACGACACGGTGCGGGAGAAGGTAACATCGCTCATGATGAACGTCTCCTCCCTTTGTTCAACAGACTTCTTAGTTCTGCTCGAGTTCATGCAATGGAGGGTAGGGAAAGAGAAATGAATAATGACTTAGCACGAGCAAGGGCTCTTGCTGAGAGACCGGATGCTCGTCGAAATCATGGGATCGCTATGCACTATTACGAAGCACATGCTCGCTTAACCAGACGCAGACTGCAATTGCAACAGGGATGAGATATCACAATTACTACAATGCTCAAGTCGAGTGTAGAAGGGGTAATGTTTGTAATAAAAATTTTGATAACAGAAAATGGATGCTTATTCAACATATCTTCTCGCCTACTATGGCCAAAGACTACCAGCATGCGTAACACAGAAAAGGTATCATATGAAGCAACAGTCGCAATCAAAAGGGCAATCAGGACTCTGACCAAAACCCTCCTTATTCATCAAATGTGCCTTGAAAACACGATGTCCATCATCCTTTCGACCAGTAAATCCTTCACCATTGAAAATTCCTCCAAGTCCGTCAGATGCCCACTTATCCTTACGTTCTGATTTATTGTCATTTAATTGCTCCAAATCCGATCTAGTGTAGCTCAATTTGCCAAGTTTCATTGCTTTTGCATAAAGAGCCTCAGGCGCTGATGTCGCACTCCCCTTTTTCTCACCAACACCGGCCGCAGCAGCAGATGAAGCACCACCCCGCAATGTCAACTCCTCCGCCTCTTCTTCCAACCTTGCCTGTTTTCGTCGCTTCCTTTCAATCTTAGCCTGCTCTTTTTCATGTATGATTTGTTGCTGGAGTTCTTTATCTGATTGTTTCTTTTGAGCGAAGAGGGAATCTATTTCATCAAGACCTCCTCCACTGGATTTCTTTGTTGCTTTTATCTTGGCATTTGATGACGCCTTTTTGGCTTGCTTTTCCTTCGACTTCATGGGGAGAATTGACGTGATTGTATGGCTGGGATCCGCTCTCTTCGGTAGCCTAATGAGAAGTAAGTTCAAGCTTGCTATGGCTATCTATCGGGTGAAAAGAAAAAAATCACTGGCGCTCGTCGGCTGTGATGTGGGCGAGTGCCACATGATTATTTGAAAGGGGGGCTGTCTCTGCAAGAAGCAAGACCCGATCGGCACGCAGGTTTCAATCCCAACAAACGTTCATAGCGAAAGTAAACAGTATCTTGCCTGCCTGAGTAACAAACGGAGTAGCAAATGAGTATCTTGCTAACAATCTCCTGAACGTAGAGGCGTCTTGTTTTCAATCTTGCTCCATCTCTCAGTAATTGCTCATAAAATCAAATTCACAAAGGAATAAACATATACATATTCATCATCAATTCTACGTAGCTTAATCTTGAGATCTACTCATTTCTATCACTCCAAATCATACCTTCTTCACTCTTTCTTTACAAATATCAAGTACCATCAAAACTTCCAACAATAAAATGAAACTTACGTGCACATCCTTGATCTTTCTCTCTGCCGCATCGGCATCGTCATTTGCAGATGCAGACTCTCTCTCCTTCGCTGACACCGTCTCATTTGAACGCGCCCAGGCCCAGCAGTCATCTTTGGAGCAATGTTTCCCCACCTCTATTCCTTGGGTGAATTATGAAGGTAACGACTACATCTTTAGCCGTTTGAAATACAACTCGGTCTGTGTCGATGAGAAGGAACAACAGTATGAATGGGGTGCTATTCAAGGAGTCTATCCTTCCATCGCAACCGAAGGAGGTGGTTGTTCTAACTTGTGTGTCAAAGGTTACGGTGAGGCCGAGGCCAAAGGGTGCACCAGCTCTAAACGTCCGGACCCGCGGAAGCTTGTTGGCTTCGAATATGATTGTGACGAGGCTACCTGCTACTGCCTCTACGAAAAAGATACTCTGAGCAGCAAGTATGATAAGTGCTTTGACGGCATGGACACAAGCAACAGGGGGAGCGGAGATGTTGCATTGACTACAACCAATCAAGGGACAACTTGTTACTCTCTTCATATTCAGCCGTCTAATCCACAACCCAGGACACCTACACGCAAACCAACAAGGAAGCCTACACGCAAGCCGACTAGGAAGCCCACACGTAAACCGACCAGGAAGCCTTCGCCCACTCCAGGAAAAAGCATTTGTGTTCGCTCTCCTGATTACAAGTGCTACAAAACCGGGCGTCCTCAATGCTGTAGCGAAAATGGTGGCAGGGACTGCCCCGACCATATGACGAAGTGTGATAACTATCCTGAAGGAATGACCGGTACGAGCTATTGTACCTATTCACCTGATTTTGACTGCTATGAAAATGGCCGGCCTAGTTGCTGTGACAAGAATCCCTCGAATTGTCCCCGTAAGCTACCCAAATGCGACAAGAAGAAGTCGGCTGAGGAACTTGCTTCTCAGCGGTTCCTCAGGAGTGTAAATTAAACTCATTTTGCGTTGACATATGATGTTCTGCTCACAAGCAGCAGCTGCCGCCGCCGCTCTGGCTTTCGCCGTCTTGCTAGACTTTTAGATAAGCACAGTCAAGTCTTCCTCCTCCTCGCTCATCTTGATGTAGACGCCGTTGATGTTTTAGATACAATACACTTTTGCTATGAAGCACGCAACAGTACAAGAGCATCTTCTAAAGCTATCATGAGGAGCGCAAAAAGACGTGTGTCTTCACTTCAAGATGAGACAATAACTGTATGTCTTTTAAAGAGACACCAATAATTAGTCACACGAGTACGTGTTCACAAAGAGTCAGACTTTGCCGCCACCTTCATCACCATCTACTTATCAACAAAACTAACAACACGCTCACAAAGGAAAGGGTTCGTCATTCATCACATTGTTGCCATAATACTTGCATTGCATCAGCATTATCATCACCTTTTTAAAATACTATCTATTCAATAATAAAACTACAATGAAAGCCACATCAACAATCGTAGCCATCGCCGCCTCAGCCGCAAGCGTCAACGCCTTTGTCGCTCCCTCCTGCAGAACAAATGTCATCACCACCACATCGCAACCTTCCTCGGCCATATTCATGTCCGAAAGTGAAACTACTGAATCCGTATTCGTAGCCGATGTACCCGCACCAGAAGCTGAAGAAGACAAGACATTTGATGCTGTTGAAAAGATGGGTAAGGGTGCCGCCAAGATAAAGCGTGGAAAAAAGAAGGGCGGTGACACTTCTTCCTCTGCAAGCACAGCCAAGGCTGCAGCGACACTTGCCCCCGAAGAAACATTCTACGAGGGTCCTCCTGCCATTACTGAAACTATTGCACCCACCATCTCCATCCTAACTGTTGTCGGTATCGTCCCTGCCGCAGCTGCATGGGCACGTCAAGCATGGGTACGATACCGAATCACCAATCGACGTATCCGTGTCACATCCGGAATCCAAGGCAAAGACATGGCCGAAATCGTATACCCCGATGTAGTCGAGTTACGTACCGTCAAACGATTGTTTGGGGATGGTGATATGGTCTTCTTTTTGAGGGATGGGGCCAAGTTTGAAATGAGGAATGTGCCCAACTTTGACGAGACGATTGAGTTTATTTTGGGGAATGTGGATGAGGATGTGAGGGATACTTATCGTTCGAAGGGGGATGTTGGTGCCAACTAAGTTATTGGTTTTAGTTTGTGAGCTGATTTATGGTGGGCTCTTTTGAGAAAAGCCCATGTTGGGGGGCAGGGCAGGGCAGGGCAGGGGGGGGTGATGATGACTGTCAAGAAAACAGAAAACTCTTTTCAGTCGCTAGATTTTCTGTACAAGATCAAGACAATAAATGTTGATACTAAAGTCAAATTTGCTAACTATCGACCTGCTAACTTCTTCAACTATCATTACATATTCTGTTCAATTCAACCCCTATACATTGATTGCTCTCGTACTGAAAATTAATCAGAACGTGTCCAAGTATTCGTTCAGTTATGCTACAAACTTGTACTCCCAGAAACAAACATGTTAAGCGTGTTACGTTTGAACAAAAGTAGCCAACTCCAACAACCGCACCGCAACATTCCCATACTTTCGACTAGCACAAACCACATTCGCCCACCCCCTGACATTCGGTTCCTTCGATAAACAATCACCCGTAATACGATACAACCCCGGAGCATCCAACACACCCTTTTTCTTCTCACTCTCTTCTGGTAAATGTGTATCCAGATAACAATCGTATCCAATACCATCTAACCAATTTGTCACTTCAATGAGTGTTACACGAGGGTTTCCTTTCCGTCCCCACATTCCATGGGGATGATCTCCCTTTTCGGAAAGGCCGGGGTTGAATTCAAACATGACCATAATGGCACGATTGGAAGTTAACACGTTCATGGAACCCTCGAGTACAGCTGGATCTAATCCCTCGGCATCAATTTTGAGCATGTGTACCAATGGCAATTCGGAGGAGGATGGATAGGTCTCTTGTAAAAATGTATCGACAGTTACCACCGGAACAGTAATTGCATCGGCTGTACCCTCCTCGACAATGGTGCACAATTCATCTCCTACTGCATGAGCACATGCCGAATGCCATTTCATTTCTCCATTGACTTTGTGCAAGCCCTTATTATGAATGAACCACTTTGCACCACTACCACCACCACTACTACCATTACCATTCGTCTCTTTTGGCATGAGCTTCTCATGTGCCCTAATCAACATCCCATACGTAGCCGGACTAGGTTCAAAACAATGCACTTCCACATCCCTCACTGTCGTTCTATCCACATTCAAAGCCTTTTTCGAATCATTACATACTCCTCCATCACGATCAAATTTGGTATTGTCTTCTTTGGCAATGGTTCGTATGGCCGTGACAAGTGTATGTGGATTCATATTGGTTCCGGGACTGAGTGCATCGAGAAAATCGGCGGAGGTGTACCCTTTGTTGCATCCGATATCCAATACTACAAATGGTGGTGGTTGTTGTTGTTGTTGTGAGGTACTACTACTAGTGGTAGTGAGAGAAGTAGCCTCCTCCAACAATGTGACAATATGATCCATCCAAACTTGATCAGGACAAGCGGAATGAGACCACCATTCCGAAAAACGTTTTTGTAATCGAGTAGATTGGATGGATTCTTGGTTGGGTGTGCAAGTGTGTCGTTTGAGTTGTTTGTTGGATGTTGTTGTTTTGGTGTCGGAGGATGATCTGTTGATTTATACATGTGTATATATATGAGAGAGAGAGAGGGTGGTAGATGATGATTAATGTATGTTTGCTATATATGGGGAGAAAATGTCGTTTTCTACAACTGATTGTCAAGAGAGAAAAGAGAAAACAAACCAAAACAGTGTCACGTACCTCACATCATTACCAGCAACAGCAGCAGTACCCAAAATAGCATTGGCACTACTACTCCGTTGAATATTCCTTATATGAACCATACGTTGTTTCATATCATCCACCTTTTTCTTCATTGTTGCAACTTCCTTTCTCAATGTATCAAGACGATTTTGCAATATTTGTTGTTGTTGTTGGTCATTTTCCTCTGTTTGTACTTGCATGGAAGTGGCACGTAGTTGATGATGATTGTTATTATTGTTGTTGTTGTTGTTGTTTCCTCCACCTGCCTCCTTTGTTCGAATGGCCGCATTATCATTCTTCGATACAATAGTAGAATTATCGAGCCGTTGAAGCAATTGTAAATTAATCCGAAGTAAAATGCACACTAGTAAAATCAATATTGATAGAAAGAGATATTTGAGAATTAGAGCTGTCTTGATCCTTTTGTTATTGTTGGTGGAGGAGGAGGAGGTGGGGGTGTTTAGTGGAGATTTACGGGGGGAGCTGAGACGAGATCGGGAGAGCCGAGATGGTGATGATGATGGAGTGCTGGGTGTTATCATTGTTACCGCTCTAGAGAGGATGTATTATTTATTGTAGTTGTTGCTGTCGATGCTATATTATATTACTATTGGAGCCGGCCTATTCGTTGCCGTTGCGTTGTGAGGTTTGGATGAGCCTTATCGTCTTTGTGTGCGTTGAAATCTGAAATCAGGTTGAAATCTGAAATCTGACAATCTGAAAATCGACGATCTGAAAATCTTCGGAAAAATACACTTGACACGAAAAAGATATCGATATGCTGCTGGTTCCATCTGTCGCTACTTATTGCTCCTCTCTGGATATCGCTTAACCAACAAATTGAAGTCATCGTCTACATCTAAACATACATGAGGTCTAGCAAGACGGTCAAAGCTAGGGCGGCGTCGGCGTCGGCGGCAGCTGCCAAGGAGAAACAGAAGAATGTTGCTTCATCTGCGGAACGTCGAACATCAACTCGAAAGAGATCTTATGCTCATCAAGACGATGAAGCATCCATGGATCGACCCAGAAAGAAGAGCGATGTGGACGACAAGCGAAACTTATCGGATGACAGTCGAGATGCTCAAAGAAATGTTGGTAGGAGAAAGTATGCAAGGAAGAGGAAGTTATGTTCTGCTGATGGATGCATGAAATTTGTTGTCAAAGGAGGGGTGTGCATTAGGCATGGAGCAAAGGTCGAGTACAAAAGATGCAGCAACGAAGGATGCACGAATTTTGCTCAGAAAGGAGGAGTTTGCATTAGACACGGGGCAAAGATTGAGCACAAACGATGCAGCAGTGAAGGGTGCATGAATTTTGTTGTCAAAGGAGGAGTGTGCAAGAGGCATGGGGCAAAGGTCAAACTATGCAGCAGTGAAGGATGCGCGAATTTAGCTCAGAAAGGAGGAGTGTGCAAAAGGCATGGGGCAAAGGCCAAACTATGCAGCAACGAAGGATGCAATAATCTAGCTCAGAAAGGAGGAGTGTGCAAGAGGCATGGGGCAAAGGCCAAACTATGCAGCAATGAAGGGTGCACGAATCGAGCTCAGAAAGGAGGAGTGTGCAAGAGGCATGGGGCAAAGGTCAAGGTCAAGCTATGCAGCAGTGATGGATGCAAGAATCTAGCTCGGAAAGGAGGAATTTGCGTTAGGCATGGAGCAAAGCGCTCTCCAAATGACGTATCTACAGCTTTTGGATCAGAATTTGAAAAAACTACTGCTACTCTAAATCTACCACATCAGAGCACTGCTGGGGGTTTGGACGAAAGAAGACATGGTGTCCCCGGTGAGGTTTTTATCTGTCAAGAGGTCGTCGAATTGTAGTAATCACTAAGAGCCTGCTGTTTTCTGCTTTTGTAAATTCATTTGCAAGTTGCACTCTGGACTTTAGCCTCTCTGGTCGGTGTTACACTATCTACACAGAGAGTCAGTGACTTGGCTTATGATATAATCATACTTAGTATATTGACTCCTCTCACCTGAAAAGCACTTTATCTGATCTCAATTTAGTCTCTCAATGCTCTTATCGTGATGTGATCTTGTGAGACACCATTCTTGCGTAATCTTTCCTTCCATCCTTGACAAACAAGACGTAGTATGAAAAGGAACTCTAAACGAAACACTCCCTATATATTCTCAAAACCAATGGTAACATGAGTAGACCCATGCTCCGGATCTCCAGTTGCAGCATGATAAACTCCCTTCGGGATATACAACAAATCCCCTTCGGTAAGAGTAACATTCCTCCAATCTGTAATATCATTGACATTTTCACCAAACTTGTCATTTTGTATAATCCACTCCTTCTGCCCCTCCAACTGCAACACGATTACTGGATAAGAATCATAATGGATGTTTAGCGCAACTGCAGATGGACCACTGTGGTAAATGTTCATTGACGTGCCAAATTCTCCTTTGATTCCAAGTGCAGTATCGATTTGCATCTTTGTGTTGTGGAGGTAATCATCGGGAGTAACAGGAATAACGGCTGATCCACCACCTGCGATATAATCCGTTAAATCATTATAGGATGTTTGTTCCTTGTTTAACCTATCTTGACTTCCTCGTTTACGGAGTGATATCCAATCATTCGATTCGTACATGCTCGACAGATCAAATCCGGACATGGGAGGTTCAAGAAGCTGATGTTGGTTCTTCGTACATTGACGAGGAAAGTATGCCACTCTACGTCCAAGTATGTTACGAAAGAAATCATTTCGTATCTCGTTTGATCCAAATAGTGATGCCAATATGTCGTTTTCTAATGTATCATAGTCGCTAGGGAGTTGCAGTTCCACTTGTTCTTGCCGCAACTTTGCACCGATATCATTGCATACAAATTCCGTGACATTATCATCGAATAATGCTTGATTCTCTTTATTGGTTGTTGTTATCGTTGCAGACGGGGCTGCGGCTACGGAAGTTTCACTTTCCGGCATGGAAACTTGTGATTCACGAGATGGTGCGATGAATGCAGCTGCGCTTGCGGCTGATGCGGCAGCGATGGCGATGATGATAGTTGGTGCATCAACCTTCTTCATTGGTATTATTTTTCTTCAACTGTCTTCTTTCAATATGTAAGTTCTGTTCAAGGTTTGGATCAACATCATGCTTCTGATGCTCTAGCTTGCAAGAAGTAACAGCGTCGCGTTCTTTACATATTTATTCCCCCGCCCCCCTCTCTCTCTGTGCGACCACGTACTTACTTTTGTGACAATGAACATGATGAGTTCCTCATGTGAATGAGATGTGACACAACTCGACATTCCAAAAGCCCTCCAGTAAAATAAATAGGAGTAAGTCAAATCGCGGAACTTGGACGCTTGGAACTTCTTGGAACTTGAACTTTTGAGTTTGTTCACCCAATACCAACCCAAGACATAAGACAATAGGCCTCAGTACTTAGTCAGTACTTAGCGTGTTGCTTGCGACCCAGCTAAAGCCACCATACTTAGGACTTCATACGGCTGGCATTGCTTGACACACAATCTAACAACCAATTCGTTTGGCTGCGTTGGTGAATATTGTGTGGAGTCGAAGCAGCAAAAGATTTGCATTTATTTGTTGGTGATTAGCGTATTTACTTCTTAGCATCATCCTATCTCTTGTATCTAAAGACGTCGGACATCTCTCAATCTACACTTAATGTTGAAGTATGTCCGACTGGCGACGCAATTTATTTGGTCCCACTCTCTCCCTCAATGATGGGGACGACAATTTTGCAACGTTCCCTGTTGAGGAAGTATTAAGCGCGGACGATTACGACTATGTTGCAGTGTTCATCGGTGGAGAACATTGGTAGGTTTGTAGTATTTTTGCATGCATGCATATATTTGAATTTTACTTGAGAGTTACTCATGTTATGTGCTCACTCACTTACTCCCATGCAACATCATGCGCACGCACAAAGCCCATACTGCAGGGATTTTGCCCCGCATGTGTTGAAGAGTCATGCCGCCCTTGCGACTGATAGGAGATGCAAGGTCATTTTCATGAGTGCCGATAAGAGCGATGAGAATTACGAGATCATGTGCAATAAGCTGAGGGGTATTCCCACTCTACCATATGATCTGACAAAGACACAATTCACTAGGGATCTCTTCAACTTAAAGACGATTCCAGTATTGATCATATTGAGGAATAAGCACTTTGATCGAGAAGTGCCCGACTTGGTGACGAATGCCCGACATTTGCTTGTGGAAGATCCAACCCTTAGCCAGGTGCAGTGGGAGGAACCAGACTGGCGACGCACTCTTTTTGGTCCAATGCTCTCCATCAATGATGGGAGAGACAAAGCTGCCACGTTATCTGTAGAGGAAGTGTTGAGCGCAGACGATTACAACTATGTTGCAGTGTTCATCGGTGGAGAACATTGGTAGGTTTGTAGTATTTTTGCATGCATGCATATATTTGAATTTTACTTGAGAGTTACTCATGTTATGTGCTCACTCACTTACTCCCATGCAACATCATGCGCACGCACAAAGCCCATACTGCAGGGATTTTGCCCCGCATGTGTTGAAGAGTCATGCCGCCCTTGCGACTGATAGGAGATGCAAGGTCATTTTCATGAGTGCCGATAAGAGCGATGAGAATTACGAGATCATGTGCAATAAGCTGAGGGGTATTCCCACTCTACCATATGATCTGACAAAGACACAATTCACTAGGGATCTCTTCAACTTAAAGACGATTCCAGTATTGATCATATTGAGGAATAAGCACTTTGATCGAGAAGTGCCCGACTTGGTGACGAATGCCCGACATTTGCTTGTGGAAGATCCAACCCTTAGCCAGGTGCAGTGGGAGGAACCCCAGGATAATGGCAGAGCAGGAGGGAGCAGCAATCTCTACGAAGAGCAGAAGCTATTGGAAATGACAATAGGCAAGGCAAAAGAAGAACGTCTTCGTACCATGGATGTATTTGTACTCGACAATTGCCTTCGTGAGACAGCTGTGGCGGCAGTGAAGGGACAAGTGGCTAGTGATAAAGATCAGATTCTAAGTGCTGTTTCGAAGACGGGGATATCACATTACATTGTGGCAGCATTTGGTGAATTGCGCAGGCCAGAAGACGTGTGGTTGATGGAGAAGAGGGACACGTTGCGTGCTAGTCCTGGTCACTTTTGGGCATTCAGTGAAATTGCGTGAGTTTCATGTATTGTTTACTTCATCTTTGTACCTGCTACTGTCCATAAATGAATTGGGCAACTCACTGTCGTCGCATTAATTAACTATCCTAATAACAGGGATGCTCGTACTGCGGCTGCACCTCCAACCTCAATGGAGAGTGTTGGTTTGCCGTCCGGCATTTTGCGCTGCAAAGAATATGGACTGCAGAACATCATCCTTGAGATTGATGTTGCTCATTGGACCAATTTTCGGTACAATGACTTCCTTCAATTGTTCCAGACTAGGCTCGATGCCGTTAGGACATTTAGTCCTGATGCAAAAATTCTTATTAATTTGAGAGATGCTCCTTCGGCATACTTTGAAGAAAATGCGGTAGGGAAACTCAAGTAGATTATCAAGGCGGCAGCTAGCACGGAACCAAAGTTATTTGGACTTGCATTTGAGGATCCCACAGGTGAATTGCTCCCTTGGAAGCTTGGTATAATTAGCGCCGAGATGAAGCAATGTATGGAGGAAAATGGCTGGAGTGATGGTCAGTTGCTCATTCACATACACAAGAGATTTGGATTGAGTGATGCTGGTATTATTGAGGCATTGGCGATGGGAGCAACTGGTTTGTGGTGCGCAGTTTGTGAGGAAGGCGGGGGGATAGGGCATAGCTGTTCATTGACGACGGTAAGTTGCACAATTACTTCCTGGTACGCCGTCATGACATGGCTAGAATTGCTAATATGCTCACGAAATCATTTATCGCTTGCGACAGCTCTTGAATCTTGCCCGATTGGGTAATAAGAATGTCACTGAGAAGTACAATTTAAGTGCAATGCATGAGGCGGCGGTTAGAATCACGCAAATCACAACTGGATCAATGCCATACCCACGTACAGAAGTGTACGGTAGCCAAGCAATGGATGTTGTGTTTCCTGATGGTGGGATGGGATCAGCAGGTATGGATTTGAGTGATCTGCTTGGATGTAAGAAGAACATTCGCGTGTCCCCATTTACTAATGAAGACATGATGGCCCAAAAGCTTAATGATGTGTTCGGAGAGCATGAGTGGGAGAAGTTTGTGTTGAACTTCATGATTATCGTGAGTACTGGTTTGTACCTGTCTATCCATGTAACTAGTCTGTTGTACAACTCATATCTGAACAACCCAATATTTTCTTCTCAACAGCTCATTCATCTTGATTTAGAGAGGGGTTTCAGTTTTGAGTATCAGGGGCCTGCAGGGTTACTTGACTTGTATCTCAGAGCTGGTGGTACTGACAAAACACTGAGGTAATGAACAAAGTCCTTGTTGAAAAATCCATGACCCAGGGAAACAACGCTCAACTTTTGCGTGACTTGCGTAGAAAGTTTGACCTCTGCCGTGATTCCGCTATCGCTGTTGTTTCAACGCCTTTGAACGATTTGGCGTCGAAAACCGCTGCTGGTACGAAGAAGCTAGACAATCAAAACGCAAAAATGTCATTGGCTGCCTCGCTAGCTGTCTCTAAATTCAAAAGGAGTCTTTTCAAGAAAGTACAAAAGACATCGGACACGTTATCATACGAGGAATTCTACCAGGGGTTTATGGGGCCATATCATGCCCATGCCAACATCAATCCTTTGGAGTCAAAGGTTGTAATGGATACACTGCACTTCTTGGACTCAAATGGGTCAGGGTGAGTTTCAAAATACTGCTTGGATGCGGCGCTATGTTGATATATATATCTCGTTTCATCTCTCTCATTTCTTTTTGGCTTCTTACCACACGTACAGCTACATTGAGTGGGGTGAGTTATCCTCCAGGGCATTGTGGGTGCTTGAGAACGTAGACCCGCAGGAACGGTATCGTTGGACCTTAAAAGAGTGAGTATACCAGTGCTTTTCAATAGTAATTGCAACTTTATAGCTACATATGACATGCTGACAGCTCCTTGATATCTCTCCCCACAGCATATTGGACAGCCTATTCAATAATGCCAGCCAGAATGGGGCCAGTAATCATGCAGTTTTCCTTCGAAAAAATGCCCGTTTGATTGAAGAAATTTGCAATCGGATCGCCGACGACGCCCAAATTGGCAAGTTGCTTAAAACGCAAGATCAAAATGTCCTCAAGACATTTGTCACTAGTCTCTTATTGGTAGGGACGGTCAACTTTGAACACGAAACGGCTCAAACTCTAGCAAGACAAATGCTCATGAATATTGCGAGTATTGTTTTCAGCGAGGACGATGCAGATAGTGCATTTGAGTTGGTTGCTGATATTGTCACTGAGTGTCGTGGTGGCCATTCTTCAGGTATCAAATTCAATAGGCGTGTGACGAAAAAGTTTATGAAAGCATCATTTGCAGAGCTGTCGTTAGAATAATGCATGTTCTTTCCCATGAATCAACATGCGTGTTAGGTTTTTTCTGTAGAACTTCCGTGTGCAATATGTCACACAGCTACAGCTGGGATGTTCTGCAGTATTTTTGTGTTAGCTCTTTGGTAAATGTATCACAGTAGCTTGTATGGTAAAGTTTCATTATTTGATATAATTCGTTAAATCTGTCCTTCATCGTCATTAATTCCATCAATTCCTATTATTGTTCAACTTATCATGTGCATGGTCTCCTTGTACCGACCTGTCCTCGTTTGCTGCTTCGTCTTCAGTTCTCTCTGAGACACTAGTCAATGATACAATGAATTGCAACTCTAACGCACCTTAAATTTACATCAGTAGTACACTAAATAAGCTTGACTCGAACACAAAGAGTCAACTCCTTCTTCTCGACATACCATCATAGCCTGCTCTTTACACCAACAAACCCATATCACCTCCATTATTCTTGGCCAACTTCACCAANACGGTATTTTTCACGCTACCAATTCCTCTGTAGCTTTTGCAACAATGGTTGCAAAACCGGCGTAACGTAAAGATTCGAGGGCTTCATTTTTCATTTCCGCCGGGCGGTACGGCGGTACATACCTACAGAGATACGTGGTGTCAATCGCTTGACTAAACAAGAACTAACCCTGGATTGGATTAGAACCAACGAATCGCAGCCAAGAAGTGGGGCATGCAGTGGATAGGCAGTGGAGCGCCCAGCGAGCGGTGTCAAAAGCTGACTTAAGTGTCCTTGTCGATTGACACAAACCACAAACCACAAACCTCTTTCGACGCAAAGATAGTTTGCGCTTTGCCACATCCTAATGCACACACCTCCCTTGCCCCTCCAGATCCAGATTGACTGTTGGAAGACTGTATAGGCAATTCAGAACTATTTGGGGATGACGGGGTTGATCTTTTAATGCCTAAAATGTTGTGGAATCAGTTGCTAGCTGCTACGTAACAGAAACATGCAGCAGGCAGCAGCAGTGATTCTTTATCAGAAGCTTGTATGAGTCTTGGTCATCATTGGTTTGCTACACAAGTTTAGGGAATGAAGGAAGAAATCACTTGTTCATTCTACGTGTAAGCTTAGAGTTAAACTTCCCTTCCCCGATGTGCTTGAAGCAATAGTAGTGGTAGTGCTTACTAACACAAGCTTGAAGAAGACCTTGGAAGAACCACTTCGACGGAATAACGAGACCAGTTCCCAAGCTATCGTTGAGAATAATTTACTTGCGTTATCAGTTATCATCTTATTTCTCAATCCAACATCATTCCTAAAAGACGTGCCTAAAACTCTTCCGCTCATCCCATGCATGACGGCCCCACCTACTTCACCAATTATTGTACGCTCATCATTCATTATGCAAATGGGATCAACTCCAAAATTGCCACAATTACATTCCGAATAGCCTCCATTATCGCTTCCACCTCAAACCCTTCCACCCCAGCACCAGCCATATCCTCCAACGCCGATCCAGCTATATCGGTAACAGCATCTTCATCAATTTCCACAGCTTCAGTTGCCTCGGCACCCAAATTTTCGTTCAAGCCATTATTCAATCTATTTGCCAGACCAGCTAATCCACCCACGATGCCATTCATGATTCCAGGAGCATCACTTGACGAATCGGTTAGGATTTGATCTAGTTCCGATGCCAATCCATCCACGGCGGCATCTGCACCGCCTGTAGTTACTGCGGACAAACTATCCATCATTCCATTCAAACTATCAAATCCTGGATAATTCCCAAACAGGTAGGAAGCTGCAGCTGTCAATGCTACTCCGGTAAGGACGCGACTCTCCAACCCTTGACTTAATGTAGGTGCAGTTGGGTCAAGACATGATTGCATAGTGTTGACGTGTTGACCTTCATCATTCCGAATGGCAACGAAGACATCGTATAATGATGTCATTCTCATACCCGACTTGCGTGCTCCATTCATCCCAACTTCACTTTCACCACCGCCCACAATAACACTACCACCATTTGCACTACCATTAGCACCATGCTTCGTCTGATATTCACCAAACATTGGATCACTCAACCCCACAGTATAATACTCCACCGCAATCAAACTGGGAGGTAATTCCTTCAATTTTTCCTCATTCTCATCCACAAACTGTCCATAGGTATCAACCGCATGAGTCTCCAACATTTCACTAAATTTGTAACTCAATGAGGGACTTGTCATCCACAACATGCACAATACGATATAATATGCCAACGCTGAATGCTGGGCCATGAATCTAACATAATACGGCTGATCACCTCCCAAACTTTCCTGGATTAACAAATGATGGAATTCATTCCACTCCTCCGCAAAATGAATCCGTTTAATATCCGCACTACGTCTCCAAAATCCAAGTGTTTCATAAAGATGAAGCATGGTAATGTACGAAAAGTAGGGCATTCGTGCAACTGTTTCAAGAAGAAAGAATCGTTGGAAGGGATTACGTCCCTCGAAGATGACATCGAGTAAGAAGCACAGTACGAGGTAGGGGGCCTTGATGATGAGTGGTGCAATGAGTGGTCCTCGAGATCGCTCTCGTTCCCAAATTGCCGTACTGTTGAGTGTTAATGTGGACAATTGTTCTTGGAGTTCAATTTGTCGTGGGGTTAATTGAATGTTGCGTTCGTCTTGACTGTATTCATTGAACATGGCACGTAGATTTCGCATGAATTGTTGGGAGCCTAGTGAAAGTATGTTGGTTGGTGGACCATAGTCTTGAAATCGTTCATCTAGGACGTTGTTCTTATTGTTGGTGTCATAATTGTTGTAGGGGACACGACATCCTTCATTACGAGATATATAGCCATAATCAGCTGCGGCGGCAATTGATGCAGCAATGGAGGATTGTTCCGAAGTTGACAATGTCGAGTTATCGGATTCAAAAATGTAATGTTCTTCATAATTCTCCAATTCCAAATTGGCAATTAGATCGAGTGTTTGTTGCACCTCGTGTTGTTGGCGTTCGAGAAGTTTGGTCAGCGCTTCTTTTGCGACGAGTTTCTTGCGAGATTCTTCGGCTATTTTTGGAGACGGCGAGCCGATGGTCCAGGATGATGATGATGATGAAGATTCTATTGTGGTGGTGGTATCATCTTCACCGTTGAGACCCATGCGCAAGATCACATGGTCATGACGACGAGAAGTTGCCGATGAAGAAGTTCGTAGATGCTGAGTTATCGGAACAAATGTACTCGAGAACGAAGAAGCTGATGGCAGGAGGGAGCTGGCAGCAATAGCTGCTGCTGCAGAGAGGGATATCGATGGAGTTGATTTCATTCTTGCTTATATTATATGACGATGACTGCGAGAGATAAATGATAAATAATGCATGGTCATGGTTGGCTGGATGTCGGGACTTCGAACTCTTCAACGTTCGGTTCGGAGTTGCAAAAAAAAGGATTCTGCATGCGCAGCGTTTAGATCTAAATCACATGACTGCTTACGTCATGGTCTTGGGAAGTGATTACGTGTTCGATGACAGAGACAAAACTATTCCCGAGCAGTCTGGTTTGGTGACGTGTTAAGTGACCATCGAATCTTCGATCGACCTCGAGCTCTGGAGTTAATATATACCATAAGAAATATGTATTATGTAGAAGGTATGTAGATAAGTAGGCAGGAGTAATGACTTCATACTGACTCTGGATCGGATGACCCAACACAACAATCATGTTGCAGGGTCACCTAACGCAGGCATTTGCAGCAGATGACTTTGATTTGCAGTACATCTGAGTGAAGAAGCCGCAATCATTCTGCTGTAGGAGTAGGATACAAGATCAAGATCAAGGAAACCATAAGGTGTATAGCAAGCCCCAGACTTTAAGTAAGTATGGTTGAATAGATTATACTCAAAGGTTGATGTTTTGCACTTGCACTTGGAAAAGCGCAAAAAGTACCTAAAACCAGAATGCTACTTATCTTATATTCTCTTGAAGAGAGAGAGTGTGACTCTAACGAATGCATATCGATGAGATAGACAGATTGCGAATATCAAACTTCTACGATTTCTTGACAAATGACAACCTCCCCAGGAACACCAATAGCACTTCTTTCGTCTAATGCATTACCAGGGCTCGGGTGTGGTAGATCAGTAGCGGTAGTCTTTTCGTACTCTGATCCAAAAGCTGTAGATTCGTCATAAGGAGTGCGCTTTGCCCCTTGTCTCCGACAGACTCCACCACGATTGGCTTGATTCGTGCATCCCTCAATGCTGCATAGCTTGATCTTGACCTTTGCTCCATGCCTAATGCATACTCCTCCTTCCTGAACTCGATGAGTGCATCCCTCACTGCTGCATTTCTTGACCTTTGCTCCATGCTTAATGCACACTCCTCCTTGCTTGGCGAAAGTTGTGCATCCTTTACTGCTAAATTACTTGACCTTAGCCCAATGCCTCTTGCAAACTCCTCCTTTCCGAGCTAGATTCGGTTGCAAATCTTTTTTGTCCATGATGCCCCGTGTTTGATGCACACACCTTCTCTCTGTGTTATATTTTTGCATCCACCAGCAGATCATTTCTTCCTTGCACCCTTCATCCTAGCAGCTTTTCTATTATCCTTTTGATACTGAGACTGAAGATTCCCACTCACGACCCTCTTCTTCCTGGGGCAATCCATAGCTGCTCCGTCGGCTTGTTAAGTAGAAGATCTCATTTAGAAGATCTCTTTCGAGTTGGAGTTCGTCGTCCCGCAGATGAATTAACAATCTTCTCCTTGGCGGCCGCCGCCACCGCCCTGGCTTTTGCCGTCTTGCTTGACTTGTGATGAGCGCAGCCAAGTCTTCCTCTTCATTCATCTTGATGCAGACACCGTTCGTGTTTTAGATACTTTTGTCAAGAAGTGACAAGTGATATCACGACGTTGATGTTTGGCCATTTTTGAAAAGCGGGAACTGAGTGGAAAATCGCAAAGAAAAGAAGATGAATTACTTTCTTCAGCAGATTGTTCAACTACTTTGAAGGGGGAAGAACTGGCATTAGGTGGATTTAAGCACAACGTATTTGCCTCTAATCATCTCTTGCTCTAATTGTATCTATCTTCTTTCTAGACTTCGACGTGATCGATAGCTTGACAGGCAAGTGCACTAGGAGGATCTCGACCACGCTCTTGGTTGATAGAATCCGTGGCAATAGGTTGATTGAGAAGAGTTGCAGTATCGTCGCGTGCTGATTCATGCGATAGAGAAAATGCAGCAGACTCGTCAAGAGTATGCCCCATGCCGAAAGCACACTCCTCGTCGTATGGCTTTGTTGGTGCATCTTTCATAGCTGCATTGTTTGTGCTTTGCTCCATGTCTAACGCAAACTCCTCCCGTGACGGCTTTGTTTGTGCACCCTTCGCTGCTGCATAGTTTGACCTTTGCCCCATGCCTTATGCACACTCCTCCCTTGACAGCAATGTTTGTGCACCCATGGGTGCTGCATAATTTGCGCTTTGCTCCATGCCTAAAGCACACTCCTCCCTTTACAGCTCGGTTTGTGCATCCATCGGTGCCGCAAAATTTGCGCCTTGCTCCATGCCTACAGCATACTCCTCCCTTGAGAGATTTGTTTGTGCATCCCTCGTAGCTGCATCGTTTGACATTTGCCCCATGCTTAATGCACACTCCTCCTTTGACGACTTGGTTTGTGCATCCATCAGCAGAACATTCATATCTGCGCCTCTTCATATCTGATTTTTTAGCTGCGACTTTTCCTTTGTCGACCTCAGGAGGAGACAATTCATTTGGCCGCTTCCTCTTATTTGCGACCACTTTTCTACCAGCAGCCTTGGGAGAAGAACCGTCACCACGAATAGCAGCAGCTCCCGCCACACTTCGAGTTGAAGAAGTTGACTTCTGCGTCGACGCAGATGAGTTCCGTCCACTCCTGGCAGCAGCCTCTGCGGCCTCTTTCTTTCTCAGCTGGCTTTCTCTGTAAATAAGAGCACCAACATCATCCTCCTCACCGCCGCCGTTTGATGCGGTTGCCTGTGATAGAGTGCGTTGCTCGGTCGACATGGTTGATGGCTCTTCTTGCAGAATCGTTTAGATCAATGCAAGATTAGATCCGGGCCTCTCTCTGATCTGGGGTCACACTTTGATTCATAACATCTTAATCTTCTTTTTTATTCTTTCACTTCATCAAATACTTAGGAGTACAAGGTAAAATTGATCATAGAGTAAATTATTTCTTCTTCAGATATGAGGCACATATTTTATTGGGGTGACACTTTTGCTTCTCAACATAAACCTTGAATGACATAAAGGGCAGGCTACGAAAACAATGAAGATACAATCAAATAGATTCAAAACACTCAGTGTTATCACATCATCCAATTACTATATTCGATCATCGCTATCAAAAAGAATGAATCTATCCATCATCGTCGCAATCATCGCTTTCATTGACGCTTCTTCAGGAGTCACTCAAGCTCACGAATTTCCACACCTTCGTGGGTTCGTAGATGTGTTTGAGACATCTGATGCAACCTGTCCCAAGGATTTCAAATGCCGTCCGCTTAGGCATGGTGCTTCGTGGGAAAGTCGCTGTCAGAATTGTCCCGGCATGCCTACTTGTTTCAACTTCAACAGGGCAGCTGGTGGAACTATCGACGGAAAACACTGCTGCAATACAAACGCTTTGCATAACGCTCCAGGTGGACTTACGAAGGAGAACATTGAGAAGCACTGCCATGTGCCCAAGACCGAGAAGGAACACAAGGTAGCACCCGAGCCGGAACCTACCTGTCGCAAGACATGCCGTCCGATTAGGTTTGATCCTTCGCCGTGGAAAAGTGGCTGCGAGGGTTGTGCCGGTATCCCGATTGTTTCAACTTCAATGGGGCAGTCAATGGAACTATCGATGGAAACTACTGCTGCGACACGGATGCATTGCATAATGCCACAGGCGGACTTACGAAGGAGAACATTGAAGAACACTGTAATATTTAGTTGAGTAGTAGTGTAGGTGTAGGGAAATACATCATCGCAAGGGGTATGTCTAGCGGTGCAGCTGGTGAAGGCAAAGTATTGATGGGATAAATAAATGTACTCTATATTGTTTGAGATACAATAATAGCAAGATTAGGTCTTTATTATCAGGATTGCACACTGTACCTACCTAGATTGTCATAGACCAACCTACGAGCTCTCAGTATTAAATCGATTCAGAGTTTGAAGAACCTGAGTTGCTTTTCAATCAAATCTATTGAGTTACAGAAATCAATCCGACCTAGTCTCTCATACACAAAAGTTCTTTACAGGCGCAATATTTGGACAAGGAGCCTTCATTAATTGCTGGCCCGTCCGTTCTCCATACCGATTCAGGAGCATTTGAATGGTCGAAGGTCGAATGAAGGTGTCTCCATCTGCCATAAAAAATGCAAGCCAAGTTCTGCAGTTATACTTGGCTACGAGGCTGCCATTGATGCAACAAAAAGTCCTCAGAGGGAGGCAGCCGCGGAATACAAGAGGTTTGCAACAGAGCGTGAAAGGAGGGGGATATAAATACATACCAGCAGCTAGAGTTTTGCCACAAGCAATTCAACCACTGCTTGAACTAGCTCTATGAAAGGTCATCCTTCACAAACAATAGGAGTAGGAACATTTCCTAGATGAGAAACTTTATCAGGCGACGAAGGCCAAGATAAGATCAGTCAGGATTGCGGGGAAGCTTTCACATTTGATTTGAGAAGGTACCTACAGATGAAAAAGCAAAGATCGATGTTGACGCTGCTAGACAAATGGTACGTGTGACCTGTGGCACAGACATATCATCAAGAATGTGCTGCCTTTCCTTCATGATGTTGATGCGTTCACTTTCCTCGATGTCCATGACGATGATGAGGATTCTGTCAGCAGCATTTGAATTTAGATCTAAATCGACTGCTTACGTCATAATTACGTGTTCGGTGACGCGGACGCAACATTGTCCCGAGCAGTCTGTCGATGACGTGTTTTGTGACCAGTCAGAATTTTCGATCGACCACTTTGTCCGGCCCCCGGGTCATTTTGCTGGTTGCAGGGTCAACGAGCTACTTTTATGGCACAACAAACGTGCAAGCAACGCCCGAAGCAAGCCTCAGAGATGTGCAGGTTGAACGACCATACTCAAAATTAATGTACTCAAGAAAAAATCTTAGCCGTGAAAGATACATTCTCCAGACACAACTGCTCTACACATTTGAAAGGAGACACAGTAAGATAAATTAAATGATAAAGTAGTAGACACCAATTAATAATAGCAGACAACAAGTATCTCATGAAGCATACAAATCTATAGTAAATTGTTACAAGTTAATCTAGCCAGAGATGAACTCAATGCGTATGGAGTCCAACACTTGCATCGTGATGACAGTCCACGTCATTTGATGCACAACCAGAAAGCTCGTTTGAAAAAGGTAGTTTCAAGCTAGGTGGTCAATCCCAAGGAGTGCATAGAAACGAAAAAGTTCACCACTGTTCATCTCTTCGGCAGTTCTTCCTCACATGTGCACTTTTTACACCAACAAACCCATATCACCTCCATTATTCTTGGCCAGCTTCACCAAGTTTGTCTTCAATGTTCTCGGCGCCTCATCCATAAACTCCTCCAATGATATCATACCATCTCCATTTACATCTGCCCTGGCGAAGATAGCATCGACCTGCTTCTCCTTGAGCCACTTGAAGCCCAACAAAGATAGAGCCACTGATAGTTCTTCCTTGTCAATGTAGCCGGATTTATCTACATCAACATATTTGAATATTTGCTGGAGGACTGCTTGACCGAAGGCAGAGTCGGAAGTGCCCACGAAGGATTTGATGAGGTCAGAATGGATTGAGATTACCTTTGCACGAACTTTGTTGAGTTGTTCTGGACCGAGGACAGCTCCTGCGGCCACAACGATGGGAGAGAAGATTCCTTCTTTGTGGGCGGCGTTGGCCTTCTTCTGTGGTGCCTTCTCTGCGGGTGCAACGGGTGTAGGTGGGACATCCATGATGAGTTTAGCCGATTCCGATGCTTCGGCAGCAGCTTGCGCTTCGGCCGCGGCCTTTTCAACAGAGGCGGTCACTTCAGCGACTTGTTGATAGGCATTCGCTATTGTTTCTGTGCTGTCTTCGATTGTGGAGAAGAGTGGTCTGCGGCCGATAGTGCGCGTTGGTGTGTTGACGACAAATGCCGATGAGCCTTGTGCTGCGGAGAGAGCCATAATGGCGATGAGTGTAGTTTGCTTAGGATTCATCATCTTTTTGTTGTTTGTATTTTGTGCGGAAGTATTATTGGCTAGAGAGTAATAATAGTCTTTCAGTGTGTTGATTTATGAAGCAGGTGTGCGAGAATTCGAATGCAACTCCTTCCAATGCAACAATGCTTGGTTGGCGCTGGCAGAATGAAAGCGTGTTCGATCGATAAAACGTGTGCATGCGTCTGCTGAGAAGATGCTCGGCGATTCGAAATTTTTCCTGACGTGTTTTGGTGTCTGAGCAGACAAAATTTGAGATGCCATCTCAACTGAGTCTGCGCCAGAAACATACCAGAAACCTGCCGATCGAAGATCGAAAACCCACCTCCATCCACCCACCAAAAATTTGGCCCGCCAAAGAGAGGGCTCATCATCTACCGGTTTATGTGCTAACCTCTTCCCCATCGTAGCAAAATAATAACATATCTGAGATTCAATAATGATGAAGTTCCAAGTCATCATGATTCTCGAGTTTCTCGGGCTAGGCCTCATCTCTGCCTCTGCTGCTGAGGATGTCGACCCCTTCGGTAAAGAAGCCTCGGTGGCACCGCCGGTGCGCAAACGTACTCAACTCAGGCACTTGACTTCTTCGGAC
Source organism: Skeletonema menzelii (assembly GCA_036940005.1). Classification (NCBI taxonomy): domain Eukaryota; phylum Bacillariophyta; class Thalassiosirophyceae; order Thalassiosirales; family Thalassiosiraceae; genus Skeletonema; species Skeletonema menzelii. The sequence continues at coordinate 11,234 of JALLBH010000338.1, read as the reverse complement.
CATGCTCGTACTGCCAAAGAAAAGCAAGTTGGCGAAGAGTCTTTGGAGCGGTTTGATCCATTTATTGGCATCGAACGTGAACTACAATCTGACAGCTCGATGTCGATGTCGATGTCTATGCCAAATGCAACCATGACGCCAACTCTATCCTTCTCTATGGCCACGAATTAGTACAGGAAAGTATACCGGCAAGAAAGAATATATGAATGTCGATCGAGAAATCGACAATACCCGGCTAGAGGGCCTGTACCTTTAGCTTGGAGTGCGATCTGGGAAACAAAACTGTTATGTTCGCAGTAAGATGTTGGTTAGATTTCAATAGATAACTTCGCTCCTGGAGGGCCCACCAGTCGTACTATAAATTTGTGTTAAATTATTATTACTTCTCTATGGCCACGAATCGACCCACTGTCACTTCATGTCCCTTTCAATGTGACAGAGATGAAATCGGTGCCTTTTCCTGGCCCGGCTTCATACCACGCTGCTACCCGAGGTGCTCTAATTTCCCAAACAACGAGGGAGTTTGTAGTACAGGTCACATCTGCGTCTATAGTACGTTCGTATGTGAAACACATGCTGATGCGATGAATGAGATCTCTGTGAGTGCAGTGCCTTCTTCGAGCCTGATACGACCGGCAACTTCTTGTGCAGGTATTCAGAGTGTGGTAGTTTGCCCAGGTTGGTGCATTTTTGAATAAGGATGGAGATCAACGGTATTGTCACGCATCTGTTGTAAGTATGCTCGAGCAGGGAACTGTGATGTTACTGAAGAGAACTGGTTGAACCAAACTTAGGCAGTTCGCACAAGATGTGGACCACCTTGTGGAGGCAAACAGGTTGATATCGACGGATGCACCTGGTCACTTTTATCAGGATGCTATTGATGCGGGAAGAAGCTGGCATGTTATTCATATAATTTTAGTCTGATTGTGCCACTACTTTAATTTGCCAAGAGTAAATAATTTATCTATTGTAGGCTAGCGTTTTTCTTATGTAGCAACTACTTATTTCCAGTTGTGACTGTGAAGGGTTGGTCCTACTCTAGAGAGAGAGTGCGAGAGAAGGAACGATGCAGCATGGTTTTTATTAGATCAAAGTGTTGAGCATCTTCGATATCTTAACATTTGGAGAAGAGTGATAAATCACTGATCAGACATCTACGATGCATTCAAGTATTTCACTTCTTACATAAGTAAGTAGATTAAAATGTCGCTCGTATTTCACTTCTTACATAAGTAAGTAGATTAAAATGTCGCTCGCTGGTCTTGCTTGGAGTCGTAGCGCGACAGCCGGCAGAAAAAGAACACGCACGACACGCCGCATGCCAACTCAATAATCTTCGATCCTGCATCAGTTACAATCATCGTTGGGACTCTCTTATGGAGCTCATAATTATTTATTCAAAAGCGTAGAGCTTACAACAATAACAAGCAACATTCCAAAAGACAAACAACTCACCACTCTTCCTAGATGATGAACAATATGCAAACACTCCTTGCCATCATGGCACTCTCTGCCGCACAAGGCTCATCGGCATTTGTCGTCAACACCCCGGCTCGCACTATCGGCCACAGACCACTCTTCTACAACACAGGTGCATTGGAACCTACCGCCGAAGCATCGGAATCGGCTAAACTCATCATGGATATCCCGTCTACACAAGTCGCTCCCGCAAAGAAGATACCTGCACCACAGAAGAAGACCAACGCCGCCCACAAAGAAGGAATCTTCTCTCCCATTGTTGTAGCAGCAGGAGCCGTCCTTGGCAAAGAAAAACTCAACCAAGTCCGAGCAAAGGTAATCTCAATCCATTCTGATCTTATCAAATCCTTCGTGGGCACTTNGCGGGACAAGCTCCTTCACGGCATGGCCCAAAGTAAGTCACGAATATACGGGACTGAGGCCCCTCAGATTTCTGATAACTCTAACTTCGAAGAAGCTTGGATATATGTGTTGAATCGATCGAATCTGCCTTCGACGGACTTTATGTTGTTTGACCACTCTAGAGAGACGCACCATACTATTTCCTATGTTTCGAGCAAGGTGTAAGTATCATACAATCCGCTTTCTGGTGCATATTAGCTTGCTGTTGCTGGTCTATGCGGATATTGAGTTAGGTCGGATTACTAATAAGGTATGGTTAAAGAATCGCTCCCTTGAACGACTCGCATTAAAGCCAAAAACAACTAATGTAACATTGTAGATGTAGAGTAAATTAGATACCATGTCAACCATGAATTGAAATTGAAGCCCAATGCCAAGATTGCAAGACTGCCTACCAATCTTTTGGAGTTTGGAGAAGAGCAGGGGTCTACGTAATAGTAATAGATACGGCGAGTAGAGAGTAATTTACTTCGTCCTGGTCACTTCTCTCTCTGCCCCCTGGAGAGATATATAGTTTGAAAGTGACTCAGGACAACTCCACCATGAAAGAGAGAGTCAAACCATCGAGTGGAGACATTTCTACGTATTAGTATTATGCAGAAAGTATTGATTGAGATGAACTATCATTCTCATTATTCCATTATCTTAGCTGTAATCTGCCTATCACCAAATTTTCTCCCATTGAATAAACGAACAGCTTGTCGAGCAGCTGCACCGTCTGCAAACGTGATATCCGCACGGACAAACTGACAAGTAGATGAGGCATCAAATATCTTGATATCCACCACTTTCAAAGATTGCTCTTCGCATTCTTCCGTAATTTCTGATTCCAATTGCTCGTCAATTTCACCGGGCGCGACCACGTCGAATAGAGTTATTGCGCAGTTTTCGTCGACAGCGTTATCGTCTTCAACGTCATCAAATTGGCCTTGCGTGATCGGTGCAATACTGGACGATGTTTCTTCCACTGCCTTTTGTTGTTCCTCTTGCTGTTTCCTTACCAACCAAGCTGGCAAGTTCTGCGTGCCTCGTCCACGTCCCCTCCCTCTTTCAGCTCCTTCCATTCCATTCCCATTCCCTCCACCTAAACCGGAACGCATTTCCACTATTTTGTTGACATCACCGCTACTCTCAATCTTTCTCCTCTCCTCTTCAATCTTCTTCCGTAACTTCTCCTGCTGGTCCAATCTCTGTAATGCACTCTGCTGCAACTCTTTTTGTATCCGCTCGGTCTTTTTACGTTCAAGATGTGCAAGGTAGTCATTGGGAAAATGTGGATTGTAGGCATTCGCAGGTGATACACTCTCATGTAGAAGGCGTATTGATTCTGGTTCATTCTCTACATATGGTTCGTCGCATGTTTGTTCAATATTATTTGTTTCCGTCCTTTCATTTTCAAGTTTAGGTTCAGGCTGTGCCGTGGTGTGATTGCCAGCAGTAATTGTGCGCATCACCGCTGCGGTAGACTCTGCTTCTTCTTTTTCGTTCATATCCAAAGCAGTTTTCTGCGGCTGGTGCTGTGATGAAATTTTCTTCTTCTTACGTGCCTGCGAAATAGCCTGTGGCACAAATGCCAACAAAGTACCTGCTTTGCCTACCGTACTAACCAGTGATGCTGCCGATTTCCTCTTATCAGATGAATCTGCTAATGATATTCCCGGCCTGGCCACTGTCGTTGATGATGTTTTTGCATCGGCGTTTTCTTTGCTGATCTGTTGTTTCGTTTCATCAGAAGCAGCCGACAAGGCAGTAGCCGGGAGGCCACCAAAGAGGTCATCGGACTTGCCGTTGTCGGAGGAGCTCTTCTTCGCTGCGGGGGTGGGGAGGTCGCCAAAGAGATCCATGGCTGCAAGTAACAACAACACAAATGAAGGGTGGATGTATGTAGACAGTAGGAAAGATCTTATTATTTTGTGCCTCCTCTGTATTTTTGGCGCCACGAACAACGCACAAGGAGAGTTTGCTTTGCTTGGGCGGACTAAAGTAGTGTAGATAACCTACATATGATGTGGTCAGCTCTAGCAATGTAGCTATCTGCCCGGACACACTATTACAATGTATCCATCACTAACTACTTCAGATAGCTCTCCTCACAAAACAATAGTATGATCCCAACCTAAACTCTGCCTGACGCAATCACATTTGTGTCCCGCTTGCCAATGTTCCGTTTGACAATCTTTTCCGCAACTTCCCCTCAGGAATATCTTCGGAAGACACTCCACAATTCCCATAAGAATGCTTTAGTTGAGTCACCATCTGCTCGAATATACTTCCTTTGAATACTGAGAAAATTGATTCGGTTTGTCGATTCCCACATTGATTGCTTTTCGATACAATGGCTGGCACGCGGGACAGAACTGTATCAATCCAGGACCAGGAATGCTGAACTCGGTCACGCCTTCTCTGTCCCTAAACGTGCGATCTGGGAAACAGTACTGTTCGCAGTAATCAGATATTGGTTAGATGACTTCGCTCCTCGAGGGACCACCAGACGTACAATAAAAATTTCGTTAATTATTCTTGTTGTATCTCTGTCTCACGTGTTTCTTCTTCATCCTTTTAGGTTGTCTCGAGGCAAGGTGCTACAATTCTTCCATTGTTTATATTGTCACAAACAGAGGCAGATAGTTGACAATCGCACCTTACATCATGCTATGATTTAGTTGTGACATTTCTTTTCTACTATCAATAAACCCTATCGAGACATCTCATCCGCCTTCATCACATCCTCCGCATTCCCATAAAACTCCAACTGTCCCACAGCAGGTCTTGTCCCTCTCTCCATACTATCCAAAACATCCAATAAGGACGTGGTCCGTACCACTGCCTCATCTGATTTCCCTAGTCGAGTATAACTTGTTACACCATCAGCTTTTTCTAGAAATAGTGGTACTTGAGGTTGTCCACCACTCCCTGCAAAGGCGAGTCGTGCAACACTGAATAGAGGAACATCTCCCTCTTTCAGAGTTGTACCTGTCTCTTTTGCATCATTTAATGCTGCCGCTGATGGAATGAGTTTGTAAGTTGTACTACTACCACTTGCCGAAGAAGAAGAAGAAGAAGAGGCAATGGCATTTTTGATTTCAATCGGAGTAGACTTGGTAGGTGTAACTATCCCCTCACGTTTTAATATAAGTGGATACATGATTTGATCCAATGTAGTCACCTTGACAACACCACCCTCTCCACTACTACTACTTGCAGCAGCAGTATTCGCTTCATTGTACGAAAAGTAAATATTCGTATCCATCCCCCCATCACTCTTGGCAATATAAAACACTGGCAAATTACTCAACTTTTGTTGAATCCGTAATGGTGCCACTGCATCAAATTTACTTTGATAATTCTTTAATCGATTGATATCATCTTGACGTGTGATTACGGCATCGCCTAGATTGAGATCTTGATTGGATGGTTGGATGGAGGCAAAGTCAAGGAGGGGGGCGAAGGCTGAAACGACGAAGAAGAGGAGGACGAGGGAGATGAATATGGCGGTTACTGGTCCTGGGCCTTCGTTGTTGTCGTTGGATGACATGTGGAGAGTTGTTGTTGTGGTGTGTCGTAATGCAGTAGTACATGATGATGTGTCTTGAGATTGGAATGAAGTTGATGAGGCACGAGCAGCTTGTGTGTCTTTTAGAATGATGGCTTCGGATGATGATGGCAAAGTAGCTGTAGCAGCACCTCTGCGACGGCAAGAGGAAGAGTTGATGGGCGCAAAGCCTTCAGTGCTGCCAACAATGGCCAATGCGGTGGCGTAGACTGTTGAATACTTCTTCATCATGGTCTTACTTGCTGTGCGTGAATACGCGAGAGCGTGATGTTGTGCTTTGAGGTGAGGTGTCAAGCTCTATTTGGAGGCCACCCAAACTTTTACATTTGATGGATGACATTCATAAATTACAAATGATGATATTTTAGTTGAGGATAAGATTTACAGGTTGCCCCCTTACAGGTGGCAAAGAAATGAAGAGACCTAGCTTGCCTTCACGATGATGATGATCCAATAAAATCGACCAAAGAAGCAACACTACACTACACTACTTCTTCTTGATCACCACAACATCAGCAGCATGAAGACAGCAAGCATCGCCACCCTCCTCCTACTAACAGCCTCCTCGGCCACAGCCTTCTCCACCGCGAGAATATCCAGTCACTCAGTCACCCAGTCGTCATCATCGACATCGCTCAACCTCTTCGGCTCCAAACCCAAAGACCCCAACCAACCCCAACAACCAGGCATGATGGATCAACTCGCCATGTTCAAAAAGGCACAAGAAATAGCCACCAAAAAGAAAAAACTCGACGATGAACTATCCAACGAAACCATCACGGGCACATCCGCCGAGGGAAATATCGAAATCACAGTCAAGTACGTGCCGCCGCAATTACCTGCCAATCCTACCCCCGGATATGAGGCGGCGGCGGTGAGTATTAATGAGGACTATTTGAAGGAGGTCAAGGCGGAGGATTTGAGTGTGGCGTTGGTGGAGGCGATTCGGGATGGGGAGAGTAAGGCTACGGCGAGGGTGGCGGAGAAGTATAAGGAGTTGGAGGAGGATATGAAGAGTATTATGGGGGGAATGGCTGCTGGTCCCCAATAGATTGATTGATTGAGTTATGTGGAAGAGAATGAGAATTGACTGAAACTCAATGTCATGAGTGCACAATTTTGTGAAATGGAACTATTGCAATAAGAATTAAAGAGCAACGTCATGTCACGAACAATTGTGGTGCTTTACTACCATACTTATAATTATATGAACTTATCTTGATCTTACTCACTATCAAACGAATCACTGCCATACGAGCATGACGACTCATCATCATCTCCTTCTTCTTCTTCTTCTTCTTCTTCTTCTTCTTCTTCTTCTTCTTCTTTCGGAGATTTCTCTCCATCATCATTGCCATCTCGTAGAATTAATCCAGAAGCTCTCAACTCCGTCAACAATGAATCCCAACCCTCGTAGGGTTGGGGATTGGATAGTCTATGAGTATTATATCCAATTTCTTTACCAGTAGGCAAAGGAGTCTTGTTGGGTGGTGGTGGTTTGCTCCCTTCGATGCTGCTGTGACTACTATCAGATTCATTGGGTGAGAAAGGAGGTTGTTCCACCTCTTGGACGACTGACGACTTGGAGAGTGAATACACCTTGATTGGACTTTCACTCTCATCCTTCAACGGTGGTGTTGCTTCATCAGAGTCCTTCGATCCATCTTCTCCTCTTCCTCTTTTTATGCATGCATCCAGTGTTGATTTGTTGAGTATAGAGTCCAAGCACGATTGAGTCGGAGAAGGAGTAGTAGATCTACTAGGTAATGGCTGAGGTGTTGGTGAATCAGTCCTTGGAGTTTCAACTTCGTCATCCAACCTCACACCACAGAGTGATAATGCTTCTGTTGTAGACATGCTAGTTTCTGACTCGGGAGAGTAGGTCTTCACATCCTCTCTACTTTTCTGGCTGGGAGTTGCAATCTTTCCCGACTGCATGTTCTTCGCCAGTTCGACTAATGAAGGATCGAAACCCCTCTTTGAAGCGACTGCAAGTAGTTTTTTAGCCACGTCGCTGAGAGTTCGATTGCGTTCTTGGGAAATGTTGAGTTTACCCTCCCCCTCTTCTTCTTCGTCAATGGATTCAGGTAGCAATCCAAGCTTGGATGAACGACGACGTGAATCCTCTTGCTGAAGAAGCTGCAGTGACTCACGCCAAACTTCCGAGTCTTTAATGTTGATGGATGAATGACTATTCTTCTCCAACACACGTATCTTCTCCTCTAGTGGCCGAATCTTGGTAGTCACAAGCGAGTCTAACTTCTTTGAGATAATACTGTCATCTTGAGTATGGATATGTCTTGATATCTTTAACAAGTTGGCCTCCAATTCAGTCACGCGCTCGAAGAGCTTGGCAATGTCTTCCGTCTGTCTCGATGTTTCCTCACGCTGCTGCGTCTGAAACTCTTCTAGTTGCAACTTTATGGCGGCGAAAGTATCATCGACTACTTTTGATCGACTTGTTGCCTTGGCTATAACATCACTTAGACCTTCTACCATCGAGTTCGACAAGTCACTGCGGCATAACTCGATTGAGGAGCTCAACGCTGGCATGAACTCCGACTGCTTCATAGTTACCTGTGCTATTTCCTCCTTTAAAGTGGTCAAATCGGTAGCCACATCGTCCCTTACACTTCGACGCAGCAATCCTACATCTTTCTGGAGACGCTTCACTTCCTTCAAAGACGATTCAATTTCACCTCGAAGATTGGTCTCAGCTTCCCCAACGGCACTCGCGACAAAGGCTTGAACTTTGCCTTTGCTCTTCTTGAAAGATTCAATACAGCCCTGTAGACGCTCCAGCTCGTTTTCGATTGATAGCTTGGTCTCCCTCTCAACGGCAACTTTTAATGTTTCCATCAAATTCGCTTGAAATGGCTGGATATTGATTGAGACTTCTTCCTTCATGCTCTCTCGCAAGGCGCTTATTTCCCTCTTGATTGAAGTTTGAAGGGGAGATACAGCTAAAGAGATGGACGTAGCAGTCTCCGACTTGGAAGATTCAAGAATAGTATTGAGCGAAGCAAGATCTGCCTTATTGGGAAGTTCTCCTTTCAGCTGCATTGTTGACTGCACCAAAGCTTTCAGTTCTGATTCGACCTTTGCCTTCCAATCCTTTTCATTAGCCTTGGTATTGCTGAGATTGTTTTGTCGTGTTTCAATTTCTGTCGACAGCAAGTCCAACCTACGCTCTTGTTTTGAGACTGCCTTTGTTGTCCGTGTAGAATCTTTGGCCATTTGACGAATATCGTCGGACAAAGCTGAAATTTGATCACGCAATGCATCGATTGCCCGTGCTTTTACGACAAGTTTATCATCGACGTACTTGCTGATTCGGGTGGAAACTTCATCATCGGTCGATCTGGAGAGAGGGCGTGACAATGGAACATCGACTTTGGCTTGAAACGCTTGTATAGCTTTTCGCTCATGCGGGCCAAGATGAAGATTATTCTCTAAACTACATAGAGTGTTATGCTTCGAGCGGCGGTCATAAATGGCGTTGATATCGTTTAGGCTATTCCGAGACTTGTCAAGGATTGCAGCTAAGCGTCGCTCCCATTCCTCTGTTGCTCTAGCGTTCTTTTTCTTCATGCTGGGGAATGCTTCAAAGTTATCTTACAAGGAGGATAGGTGATGGGGTGTGATATAAGTGTGGTTACTTGAACTTAAAGAAGAAGGAGATAGATTGATTGTGATATCGTGTGGGAGACATTTGGGTTGTCAACACGATTTGAAGAGAGACTTTGAGTGCTCTAAATTTAAAATTTTTCCTATGTTTTAACCAGGGTGTAAGTCTACGCAGCATTTACCTTAGCGTTGCCAAACTCGTCGCCTTATTAGCATCTCATTCTACGAGCTCTCTCACTCCCACTTCACGCCTCTTTTCACCGAGCGACTTGTACAGCGGGAATACCTTGTCCCATTTGCGCATAATTTCAAACAAGATCGACAGCGGTTCCGCTCCTCTAAATATTGACAAATCATGCCCGTTTGCATGATTTTGATACTTTTGCACAGCATCTAGCATGTTTGGCAAGATCTTCACATCGAGGTCATCAAAGTGTTTTGCATTAGACCCTGTTTTGTTTCTACATGAAAGGAGGTAATAGATTTTGCCGCCTTTATTGATTCGCCAATTTTCGTGCCAATTACTAAAAATGAAGTGTGCATCGCAAGTATGATTCGAATCTGCAACTGCGTTCAAACTGCTGTCATCGTATATGACAAGGTGCAGAGCCTCATCGCCAGCATCGGTGAAGTTGTTATCTTCAAGGTTGAGATCTCGCAATGTCATGTTACTGCGAAGGGCATTTGCAATCAATTCAGCATCACTGTCATTCAAATTATTGTCCCTGAGATCAAGTTCTTTCAACCTTGTATTCGTTGCCAAGAAATCTGCCACTACCGCGCTTCCAACTGATGTGATATGGTTCGAAGACATGCCCAGCTTCTCTAACTTCAAGTCATCAATCGTCAGCAGAGATGCGAGCATTTCATCCCCAATGCCTGGTTCAAAGCTATCAAAAAGATCAAGTTCCACTAAGTGATGATTGCGCACAGCGGAGCAGAGCCTTTCGATGTGTTGGCTAACAATTAGGTTTCTCCTGATGAAGAGCTTTCGCAGATGTTTGTTGCTTTCTACTACATCAAGGATGGCGTCTACGTTCATTCCCCCGCGAGTACCATCTCCATTAGTATTGCTGTTAAAATCAAGCCTATTAAAGGGCATACCCATCAATGCCTCTTTGACCAGATACATTGCATTGGGGTTCAGTTGGACGTAGTGAAGTGAGAAACGACTCTCACAGTTGTCAGGCAACAAGTTGATTGCAGGAGTGAATTGCTTTAACGCTGCTGCAAACTCCTTCCAATGGGGAAGTAGTTCATTGTTTACTGCGTAACTGAATGGAGGGGCAGAATAACTCCTTTCCACATTGACTTCGCACATTTCGCTCTTTTTATATGGAAATTCTCCCCGTCTCATTTTTGTGGTCAAGTCTTTCAATTCTTCTGCAGTCTCTGCTACATATTTAGCTTCCTCTTCTGTGCAACCAACATATACTAAATGGTCCACTGAATTAATAGCAGCAGAGTATTCCCAGTTCTGATTTTTTAACATCATCTCATTGAATTCATGACGCTTTAGCGCTAGGTCTGCCTCATGTTTATGTATCGATTCGACTTTGGCCTCCAATCTATGAGCAAGCGAGTCGCACTTTTGGCCAAGATCGAAGGATAAAGAATCGAATTTCATATCAATGTGCTTCTTTGTCGCCTTTGACGTCGACTCCAGCATATTTTGAAGGGAGCTGCACTTTCTCTCCAATTCTTCACATCGGCTCTCGAGGCTTCTAACGGTGGCTAGTTTCTCTTCCATCCTCATCATTATTTCCTCCATTCTATTCAACTGCGTCATATTATTTTCGTTAGGGGATGATCCCAACCCTGACGATGCTTCGTCACGTCGCCCTGAAAAATATCCAAACCATGACGACAAAAAGCCGCCGCCGTCATTGTTTTTGCCTGTGTTCACATCATGTTCACAATCCGTTGTGGCCCGGCCATCATTGGCCTTGCGCTTCTTCGTAGGACTACTGCTTTTTCTAGTGTTGTTATTCATGCTGTACAATGGTGTTGATAGTAGGACCAGAGAGAGAATTGTGGAAGATAAACATAGCACTAAAAAATTGCTGATTGGACTCCCACTTAGCAAGTGTGCCAACTAAACCTCCCTCTATCTAATGGTTACCCGTCGAGACTATGGGAGAATTATGGACCATAGTCTCTCCCATAGTCC
>JALLBH010000337.1:0-24475 GCA_036940005.1 Skeletonema menzelii | reverse complement strand
ATTTCTCAAATTTCCAGATGCCCGAAATACAAAAATATATTTTTCCCGATGCCTAGATCAGAAGATGATCCAACAATAAGATACGCTCTGCAAACACCACGAAGTACTAATTCCCTCGTTCAAGTTCTACACAAACTCCTTCAAAAAATATTCAATCGCGAGGAGGCGATGGTGAGGCTTATGCAGAGGATGCTAATAGTATAGATGGATGAGTGTTGCGGTTGATATTGCATAGCCGGCATCACCCATATCTACAGCTTATTACTTCCTCGCTTCTTCTTACAGCGAACGGCATAGAGCAATGTTTCGAAGGCGTAATTATTCGGGCAATGCACATGAGCACGAGGATGAGCCGTCCGATTTCATCCCGATACACCAAATAAGAAACCACACAAATACAAAAAATGATGCTAGCATGTCCAAGCCATCATTGTTTGCATATAGATATGTCACCAAGGGTATCATCATCTTTCGCTCTGTAGTTGCAGTGGTTATTCTTTTATGCATTCTATGGGGGTGCTTGATCATAAAGATTGTTAGAGACATTAGCAATGATAATGGGAATGTTCTTCCAAGAGGGTTGATTGCTAGACCAAAGATAGAAAGGCATCGATTTGGGGACAGATTGCGACAACGAATTAAAAAAATAGAACTCAAGTTAGAGGGAAGGTCGCCCATGTTGGATACTGATAAGATGGAATCGCCCGTGTTGGTGTTTACGTTCAAGCGAGCTGATTATTTCGAGAGAGCCATGTGGAAGTTGTATCAAAACCACCCTGCTCAAAAGTACGCATCGCAAAACATCAATACACAACTGGGGCATGATATTGGCAGGATCGTAGGTGCACCTATCATCATTTCGCAAGATGGTGATGATCCGGGTGTCAAAGCTGTAATTGAATCTTACCGGGAAGCTTTCGAGATCAATCTTGGTGTACCACTGTACAGGATCGAACACTATCGTCCACCCGAAGACAAGCAGGAGAAGAGTCATGTTGAATCGTGGGATACTGACCCAAAGCCGTATCAAGATCTTGCTAGGCATTATGGATGGGCATTAGAACAAACATTTACGAGTGTTGCATATGATCTTGACGCACAGCACGATCGACATATTTCAAAGCCACCGCTTCCCAAGAGAGTAATTATTCTCGAAGAAGACATTGAGATTGCAACAGATTTCTTCTCACTCATGAATGCTACTGCGGATATACTTGATTCTGATGACACTCTTCTTGCTGTTTCTGGTTATAATGATAACGGGAAGACGCAACATGTGGCAGATCCAAAACGTCTTGTTCGTTCCGACTTCTTCCCTGGACTTGGCTGGATGATGCCACGGCGTGTATGGGATGGAGTTGATTCACATCCTAATACTGCCCTGAAGAGTAATTGGGCGCCTAATGGATATTGGGATGACTGGATACGTGAACCAAGTATAAGGCTGGGGAGACAAGTGCTTCGACCGGAAGTGTCTAGGACATATCATTTTGGTAATATTCACGGAGTGTCACAAAATGATGTACAGCACAATATCAATCAAATTCTCCTGGATAGAGTTGATGTGCAGTGGGAGAAGGAGGACTTGTCTTACTTGAAGCCGGAATGGTTTGCAGAGAGTTATTGGAGACGGGTATCAAATGCAAAGCTTGTATCGACTGAATCTGATGCCAAGTTTTATATTGCACACAGCGATGTGAGACTAGTTTATACCAGCCTATCACACTTTGCAACAATGGCATTGAGCTTTGATATAATGACAGACGAAAAAGCTGGCATGGTAAGAACTGGTTATGAAGGTATTGTCGAAGTTCGGTACGGCAAAGGCGAATTCATTTTATTTCTTACACCGCCGTATGTAGAAGGAAGTTCGCCGTCAAATTTTGGCAAGAAGGCATGGATGAATTTGGACAAGACAGCGCTTTTGCAGTCCTTTGGGTTGTCTGAGTCGGAAGAGAACTGGCAATTTAGTTGGTGAGCGATTTTGACTATAGAGTTCACACACGATTACGAGGATCAAACCCTGGAGAAACTAATCCAGGAATGGCTCTAAGCTGTTCGTTTGTTTCGGCTTCAGGCGAGAGAGTATGACGAGATCCGATGGGTGAATTGGCAAAGGCGAAAGAATCATTGAGTGGAGATCGTCTGCGTTTGGGTGGTGAAGTCCTCTCTTCTCCTTCTTCTTCTCTTTCGCCGTCGTGGTCGTGCTCATCTGAGTTGGTCGATGATGCAGCCGCCCAAACTGTCAATGCCGAATAGAGTAATGTCCCCTTGATTAGTATATTTGAAATAAATGCCACCAATGAGATCTTCATCAAACCGCTGTAACCTAGTGTTATCTCTCCAGCCCATATTATGCAGAAGACGACATCCGCCAACGTTGTCAGTCCACCAACAATTGTGAACAGGGCATTGTTCCGTAATAGGATGTCGGTATTAGAGTTGTCTTGATTTGATGTATATAGAGCCACCAATGATGCAGCAGAATTATAACTAGGAAACGCTCTGACGTGGGCAGCGGATGTCACTAGCGACAGACAAAATGATAGCCAAGCCAGCCTTGCGAATCTGATTTGCAGGTCGTCTAGCTTTTGCTCTTGGGTCGTCATTGTGACTGAGCGGCAAGAATGGGAGGGAAGTGCCTGGAGACGAGAGTGTCGGCGATGTTGTCGAGAGAGTTGTTTTGGTTGATTTGATCGTATCGTATCTACGAACTCAAACTTGTTTGAAAATGACGAAGAAAATCGTCGCGGACTTGCGATTTTTGCATTTTCTCTTCGAAGAGATTTTTTTGCTTAGCAAGCGAAGAGGGGAGGGACCAACCATTCGTCTTTTTCGCAACTCTCGCCATGTTTAAGAACACGTTCCAGAGTGGATTCCTATCAATTCTGTATTCGATTGGGTCGAAGCCGCTTCAGATTTGGGATTCGAAAGTGAAGAATGGACATATTAAACGGATAACAGACCAAGATATTCAAAGCTCTGTGATGGAAATAATGGGTACGAATGTTTCGACAAGCTACATTGTTGCCCCGGCCAATCCAAGGCAGACCTTGGGAATCAAGCTGCCATTCCTTGTCATGATTATCAAGAATCTTAACAAGTATTTCACATTCGAGGTACAAGTTCTTGATGACAAGGGAGTCAAGCGGAGATTCCGAGCTTCAAACTATCAGTCTTCGACTCGAGTGAAGCCGTTCATTTGCACTATGCCAATGCGTTTGGATGAGGGTTGGAATCAAATCCAATTTAATCTATCGGATTTCACCCGTCGTGCATATGGGACTAACTACGTCGAGACTCTTCGTGTTCAGATCCATGCCAACTGCCGGTAAGATTGAATGATAGATTTTGTTGTATACCTACCAACGTCGACGTTGACAATAATGTTTTTTCCCTTTCAACATAGCATTCGTCGGATATACTTCTCAGATCGACTCTATACTGAGGAAGAACTCCCAGCTGAGTTTAAGTTGTTTCTCCCCCTTGCAACCGATCCTTCCTCTGCTGCTTCCGTGACTAATGCTACCACTACTGGCGCCGTTGCTGCGGCGGATAAGAAGAAGCAGGAAGAAGTGACGGAAACGCTCAGCAAGACGGTGGAGACTGACAAGTCTTTTGCAGAGGGCAAGGAGCACGAGGAGAAGACCGAAGATAAAGAAAACAGCGCAGAGAATGCCGCTGTCACTGTTAACCGCCCCGAATCTATCTCCACAGCAGAAACATGAATAGAACTCGCATCCTAACAATATAGAATACATTGTTAAGTATCATTTCTCAGTAAGTTTATGGCATTGCCAGTCGTCTGGACAGATGAAGTTGTATTTCGACAGTTCTTCGATCAATGCGACAACGACGCGATCGCCAGGCCACTTCTTTATCCATAAGTGAGAATATATCTTACACATTGTCCAATCTTTGTCGAGATAAGCATTTATGAGACAATCATACACATCTCTGTGTGAGATTTCATTATCGGAATCAATTTTGTTTTGCGCATCTCTAATCAAACCTCTGTACTGTTCGTAAGTATCTTCGTCCCAAGCAGTAATTGCAACCAACTCATTGTGATTACTTACAGGATCATTCGACCAATCAGAGGCGCCGGGGACGTGATAAAGTTGAATGGGATCTGTTGAGCCTTTGAACATCACTCTATCAACCCGTCGACATGTAGACTGGACATGTCCTGACAATCCAGTAAAGAACGCCTCACTCATGAGCAACGGCACACGATATTGCTTTGTCGCAGCTTCTAGCCGAGAGGCAATGTTGACATGTGGTGAGAGGTACGACGCATCAATCTTCACTTTGCTGCCAATAGCTCCCTCGATTGCCCAGCCTTTGTGGAGACCGACACCTATGGCCACGTTGTATGACTTGAGGCTAGAAGCCCAAGCAGTACTAATATTACCTCCGCCATCGTCATCTAGAAACGAAGCAAGGTTGCCACAACTTTTTATATCGCGAATGACTCGTTGACATGCCGCTAATGCTGAGTTGTATAGATCCTTTTGCAAATCTCCGCTACTCTTGGTGCCATTCTTACCTCCCTTGAGCTTCCACACAAGTAGGAACGCATCTCCAATATTCTTATTTGGATGACCACCCGAACTGACCACGTGCTGATGTGTAATTGCAGCAACCTTATTCACGAAGATCATAACGTCCTGTTGAAGCCCTTCGGTCGCAAAAGTAAAGTTGCGAATGTCAGCAAAGCCAAATATGGCATTGACTCGAACTCCAGGAATCATTGGATTCAGCTCGCCCATGTCAGATAAGTTCTTTGCAATGATTTCGGCTCCGGCCGACCCAAACCCAACTTGTAGCAGAGCTGCCATTTTTGTGATTGCTTGCTCGAGCACATCTGTTTCACTTGAATCGTTGCCCCGATTATTCTTGACTCGCTCTAGATGCAGCAGCGGGTTCTCGGATAGCTGCTGAACAGTGTGCTTCATTTTTTCAATCGGGTGGATCACCAGCTGGTATGCATCTCTACTAAATAACAGGCCCATCGAAGCAAGGAGGATAGATACGAAGGCGGTTATGACTATCGATAATATTGCTTGTGTGGCAGTGTCTTGCGAAACATCAAAGGATGCAGTCACAGCTTCGTCCGTATCCGAGACGAGTGTTAAAATTTCCACGTCACGCAGTGAATCTAGACGTGCCCCGTCGAGAAAGTCATATTCGGCACCATCGCTGAAAGCAACTATATTATCGTTTGATCCGAAGAAGCTCTCGCGTAGAACAGTTGAGTTCGGATACATTCCAATGGAGTCGAGTTGTACTTGTCTTGCATCCGGTATCAAGTCGACGGAGGTAGAAGAGAAGACGATGAGCATAAGAACGACTGCCAAAATTACCTTCTTCGTTATGCTCTCAGTCATCCGCCGTCCGATGATGCTCATGCTAAATGTGAGGTCCTTTTCCAAGTCGTCTTTCGAGTCATTTTGTGTGTTTCCCTTGATTACCCGCTTGAGTGTCCACGTTGCAAATTTGAAGATCTTCAACAGACGGATTAACCTCAAAAGTCTTCCTGCACGAGCACCAACCTTCGCGGCTCTGCCAGCACGTGCTAGTACCAACTCATTTAGGCCAACCCCCATATCTGTATTTTCAAAGCTTTCTACGAAGAAGCTAATCTCGAAATAAAGAGAGATCGTAGCGATGAAATCAAGCCAGAAGAAAAACTTCAGGTAACCTTTCGTACAGAGCAAGGAGAGGCAGATTTCTAGCACAAAGATTGAGAAAGCAGCCAGGGTCGCGAAATCGATGATTGTATCTGTTCTCTTGTTTCCAAACGCTAAATTGAAGTCAAATGCAAATAGTGCGAAAATCGTGCACAAGAACGTGAGAGCTTGAAACAGAGGCGAATCCAAACATTTCTTCAGTGCTGTGTAGACAATATTGCTTGACTTCAACACAGTACTCTGCAAAGATAAGCGTCGCATAGGTGTACTTTGCTCTTCGAAAACTCGACCTAGCTCGGGATCTGTCTCTTTTCGCAATGAATTGTTCAAAGATATGACGCTCGTTCGTCTAACATCGACATCTGTACTGCTCTGAGTCGCGTCGGATGGTATTCCTGGGATATGCGTCTCACCGACGGCATGTTTGGGCCCTACGCTATCGTTGTCGCCGTCGTTACAGTCACTCGGAAGCAAAAAGCTAACATCTTTCCCCTTTGACTTTTCAATAAAGTTTACAATATCATCTGTTTTCAAGATCCCTCTGTGTAACATGGACTGATAAAAGGCCCGATTTAGTTGGAGAGGCTTGATACAATGATCTTCCACGAGTGGTAGAAAGTCTGCGAGTAGCCGAAAGACGGGATGTACCACTGCATCGATGAAAGCTACTTGCATCCTTGGGAGATTCTCATGCGCTCTGTTCATATACGGGCTGCGACTAAGTCCGAGTTCTATTTCTTTATCACCTTGACGAAAAAATTCAGTTTGAACAGCGTAGGCCCATTTTCGTGAGATCGCTCCAGGTCTTGTTGGATTTGAGACGTCCGAAACGTGAAGTATGAGGCTCGAGAGTAGACCTCTGGATAATTTCTTCATTTCCATTCCGTGTTTGAATCTTGTCATCAACATGTAGTGATTCTTGGCGTCGGTATCAAGGATCAAGTCAATCAAACGTGACCTCATCTTTGTCATCTCCTCGTCGCTGAGTCTAGCAAAAATGTTGCACTCCTTCTTCCTTAATATCCTGAACAAATAGGCAGCTGAGTAATTCTCGAGGATGCTGATGCCATTATATGTCACTGCGTGATCGCTGTTTGTATTCTGATGGAATGCATTGTTATATCCATCATGACCCAGGTCGTGAGCGAGTGCAGCTACCAGGATTGACAGCACGTTGAAGCTCTCTAAATATTCATCGGCCCCACATTTCGTCATGATGAGATACGAGACGTGCAAAACATCAAACGCGTGATAAGAGTTGTGGTATGGGGCTTCACTGTTGTAGCCCTTCTTGACCTCTGTAAGAAAATTACAAAACGTAGACATTGGGATGGAATAGCGCGAGAACAATCCTCGCTCATCGAATATATCGATTGCATGATGAATTAGCTCTTCCTCGGATTGTTGAAAAACGTCATAATCCCATGCCCTGTCGTTCACAGCAACACTTGATCTTCTAACGTTGAAAACGGATGGGTGCTTCGACAGCATGAATGCAACTCTTGTCCCTCCACCTGAATTGGCAATGAGAGATTGCTTCTCTGCTGCTCTGGATTCATTGGTGATATTGATTGTTTCTCCTTGGTCAAAATTCTTTGCCTCGTAGGTATGGTGAATAGCCTCACTGTGATCTGCAATTAGTTCCTGTTGCTTGGAGTTAATAATTGCATGTCCTAGCTGCAAAGCAATGATTCTTGCGAATTGCGAGTCCGCTGGATTGAAGGATGACGAGCCATTCTCTTTGTTCCTGAACTCCACTACGCCTATGCTCTTTCCATCGGTAAAGTCGTGTATAGGCCATGCCAGATAGCAAGTAGTGACAAAATTAGGAAGCTCGTCAAGCTCTTCCAGCCAGAGATCTGACTGCGAAGCTCTGCTCAAATTGCACCCTGTAGATTCCGATAGAACAGCACCAGTGATTCCTCGATCGATCGGCTTTGTGGCGGTTATAATTTTGCCGGCCGCGTCTTTTAGGTAGGTGCGTAGCTTTTGTTCCTTGGTGTCGCGAATGAAGAGAAAGCATTTCTCTGCACCAAGCAATGCTGCAGCTTTTGTGGTGATGTTGGAAAAGTCGTGCTCTTCAAAAGATGAAGTGAAATCAGAAGAGAGGCACCGATCGAACACGTCATAATTGAGAGCAGAAAGCCGAATTTTCGAAAATACTTTGAGAGAGGATGATGATGACGTCAATGACGAAATTGAAGACGACCTCCTCGACTTCGAAACGATTGCCACTTCTTCATCCCGAGGATTTGAGGTCATCTTCGTATTCATAATACGACCAGGACATCACGGTCTCTCAAGAGGTCCGAAAACGGACATTCATTCAAATCGATTTTTCTCGGTTTCCTTCGAAGAAAAAAAAGCAAGCAAAAATCGACGGCGCCAAATATAATCGCTTTTTTATTCTTGTTAGTGCGTGTGTGTAGCCCCAGAGGCGTAGCCAAACTATCATGGAAATAGCTCAACCACTATGCTGACTGTCGGCGAACGTCATTGTCCAGTAATGTGGTGGAGTAGATGCTGACGGAAAATGAAATGAGAAATGCAGTGAGACAAAATACACATACAATGTAAGTACCATATTCTATGGTGTCAGATAAACTTACCTGGCTTGTGTCTAGATCTGTGACGAGAGCATTGGTTGATGATTTCATCTCTATCGATGTGGCCTCCTGCTGCTTCAAGTGCATCAAGAAACCGTCGGCACTCCTCACAGTCATGCGCAGGTAAAGCCATTCTTTCATCTCGCTTCCTCACGACTTCTTGATACGCAAACGAAGGCTTGTCATCTTCCTCCGCTTTTGCATGAATTTGTTTCTTGTACGGATTCAAAACTGCATTGGTTTTGGCTGCTGGTGCTTTGCCACCTCGTGTCAAGTCGGCATTGAACATCGATTTGTCCATGAAATTATTGACGGAATAGGATTTCAGCGCGGTTCTATGTGCACTGCCACCATTGGCAAGTGAAGTGTCAGAATCTTTGCTTCTCCTTCTTTTTGAATCAGCATCATCAAGGGGGTTAGAAGTTCTGTAATCCATATTCCTCGGATGAGACCGGGAAGAAATCTGGTTGTCTTGTACATTGCCTTCTGGATTTGCATTGTCTCGATTCTTTGAACATTTCTTCCCGTTGGTGACATCCTCTTCGGTTTCACCATCTTCGGTTTCACCACATTTAATTCCTAGTCTGTCTATTTGCTCAGGGCGCGTGCCTTTTAGGCGTAGCAATTCATCCCTTGCTTTCTTTAGCTCATTCTCATACCGAGTTTTGACCTGATCAAGTTCAAACTGTTTCATTTTCAAATTCACTTCGTAGCCCTCCTTCGCTTTCTCAAATGCTCTCTTTTGCATGTCATACTCGGATTGGCGGCTATAAAGCTCAAGTTCAAATTGTTCCCTCACAAATTTGGTTTCATTGTCAGCATGAAGGGCGTGATCTGCTGCCTTCAATGCCTGGGCCTGAAGTGTCATTGCATGAGCACGGAGTTTTGAAAGAGCAAGACGAGTTGTGTCTAGTTCAGATTGCAACGTGCGTGCCTCGTTGGCTGCAAAACGTGTAATGATTTCTGAAATCTCATTCAAATGCGATGGGATTGAAGATGATTGCTGATTTCGTGGCTTACTCACGCCGTCGTGAGGAGGTTTCTTCGTAAAGTAAAGCTTCGTTCCATTGTCAGCTGGAGAATTGGAAATAGACACACTGACTTTACATTGTGATGTGGAAGGCTCGACACCATCGCTTATTCCAAACACGAAATCCAAGCCGGTGGCTAAATCATCGAGTTTCCTCTGATTCTCACCACTACTTTTCTGCGAGGCCTGTGATGGACTGCTTCTCTTTTGATCATCGATACCACTACTTATTGTACAAATCACGTCGCGGATGAACATAACATTGCAATGGTCGATGCTAATCCCACGATCAAAAATGACAAATACTTGGTCTTCTTCGTTCTGTATTTTTTGTAACTCTTCAGCTTCTTCCGAAGGTGCATCACCAATGGCAGAGACATACTTTTCAAACTGTTTCAGGAAGCCGTGAAATTTTTCAATATCTACATCAAAAATAGATGGGTCCGTCTCGGACAGTTGCTTTGCTTCCTCTACCTCCTCTATACATTGTCGTATATCTGCGGATGTCAATACAAAATATTCATTCACAGTGCTGCAATGAGAACTTGGCGTCAACTCTTGCTCATGTTGGTTGACATGTTGTTGTTCCGTAGATTTAGAATCCTTACTCATTACCGGATTTTTCAATACAGTCGGAGGTTCAGTGCGACCTGCTGTTTTGTTGCAATCAGTTATTGTTGTATTTACAACGTTGGAATCAGGTTTCTTGAGCAGCTCAAGTGACAGATGCGTTTCGTCTACAGTTATTTCATCATCTCGCTGTTGTTCCATCGTCTCTATTGGTTGGCATATAATCGGGGTATCATCCTCCTTATCCTGTCTATTTTCACCTGTTGTTGTCTCTATATTGTCAGGGTCATTTTTAGTGAATTCATTTTTGATAGGGTGAAGTTTTGGCACGGCAAAAGTTGGAGCATTTTCTTCCTTGTTGGAGAGATCACCCTTCATGACAAATCCATCCAATGGATCTATCTTCTTTCCGATAGACCCATCCAATGGGTCCGTCTCGGCAGCAATATCCTGATAAGCTTCTTCCTTTTGGAAATCAATGCCAAAGTCGATTGTTTCCTCGGTGTTATTGTTGTCATCGAGTTTTTGGGACATAGGAGGACAACGAATTTCAGGCGGCGCATGGACAACGTCATCTGGTGGCAGTGCCACAGATAATAATGACTGATGCGGCGAGCACTTATTTTCCGGCGTATCATCATCAATGCCATCGTCCTCATCGTCATTCTTGTCCTGCATACTATTTTTACCACTTTTGAGAGGAAACTGAATCTGAGTCCCCGCAACAAAGCTGCCCTCATCAGTGAGTGCAGACATCATATCAGATTCGCTACATTGACTTTCTCTCGCAGCTAAAAAGTCGGCATTGCCCCCTCCTTCTCCTCGTCGGTAGTCAAGATTGAGTGTCCCCGTCTGGTCTAAAAATTTGGCACATCCAATCTTGATCTTCTGATCGCCGCCGCTCTCTTTGCTGTCTCGAGACTTGCGTGTCTTGCGTGATTTCTCCTTCTTTCTGTGAGAGGGTAGAGATTTTAGAAAGCTCTTCATTTCGATGTGGTCGTGGTGTCAACAAAGAGAAGTGGTTTTGTAGAAAGGGTGCCGTCGGCGTGTTGCGGTTGCACCATGATCTCTCTCTGAGAGAGAGTTTGGGTTTGGCATGGTTTTAGTTTTTTCAACCATCAACGATCGAGTCATCTATCGATCATATATACCACCTACTTACTCGTAGATAGATCGTACATACACTACCCTTGCGTATGGTACCACTTATCTATCTAAGTAGCGGCGGGAATCGGGAAATCGGGAATCGGGAACTCGGCTTTTGTTGCGCGTTTTTGGTTTTTGGCTCAAAGCATCAAGCAACAGCATCCACAAACATTTGTTGACATCGACCAAGATGAAGTTCTATGCTACCCTGTTGTTGGCGGCCATCCATACGGCCGCATTTGTTGAGGCTGATGCCTTCATCTCGGCATCTCCAGCTGCGGTGCCTTTGCGTGGACAGGCTGGCTATGCCAAAGTTCCCTTGACCAAGGCCAGTGGCAGCCATCAGCGCGGGGTGGCTGCAACTTCAGCGTTGCAAATGTCAGGAGGAGGTGGTGGTAGTGATGCGGTTTCTACTGAGGGCACGGCAACTATTCCTGATGAAGTTTTCAACTTGGTCAAAAGTATTGTTGGTGCTGGTGTATTGAGTTTGCCTGCAGGTGAGTGGTAGCAGAATGTTGACACAAATATTTATGTCCCGCTTTCAAGATTGCGAACTGCATATCCTGCCCCTCGACTCTAACAACTATTATCGCATGATGCAAACTTGGTCAAATTACTTTTGCAGGAATTGCTGCATTTGGTAATGCTCCTAGTGCCCTCATTCCGGCAACATTCCTTACTATTTTCACCGGTGCTATCTCCGCATACACCTTCATGCTCATTGCACGTGTGTGCAAAATGACTGGCGCAACATCCTACGCGGATGCCTGGGACAAAACAAGAGGAACAAAAACTGCTTGGATTGTAGCTCTCTCGTCTGCTTTGGACTGTTTCATGGGAAATCTATCATACTCCATGATTCTTGCAGATTCCATTCGTGATTTGCTATCTACATTCTCCATTGTTACTACCCGCACTCGATCACTCATTGGTGTGACCACGCTTATTCTCCTTCCTCTGTGTTTGGTGAAGAACCTTGCAACACTTGCGCCTTTCTCGCTTTTGGGCATTACTGGAATGGCCTACACTTCCTTTGCCATCGGTATGCGATACTTTGGTGGAGCATATGCTGAAGGTGGTCGCTTCGCTGCAGATATTGCTGCCAACATGCAACCCAGCTTCGGAACTGTTGGTGCTTCCGGCGTCATGTCTGCCAACTCGCTTATTTTGGTTTGCATGTTGAGTACTGCTTACATTGCTCATTTCAATGCTCCTCGATTCTTCCGTGAGCTCAAAGACAACACCATGCCTCGGTTTGGGAAGGTGACAGGTATTTCGTTTGGAATTTCGACTGCAATTTATGCAGCTGTATCTGCCATGGCATTCTTAACTTTTGGGGCGAACTGCGATGGGCTTATTTTGAACAACTATTCCACAAAGGATCTTCTCATCAGTGCCAGTCGATTTGCGGTGGCGATCTCTCTTATCTTTTCGTGAGTACTTATGAACATGCGTTGGTCTACAACTTTTTGACAGGAGTTTCCTCATAATTACATCGTTACATCGAATCGTCTTTTCAGCTACCCTCTCCTCTTTGTTGGGACGAGGGATGGAACACTTGATTTATTGAGAATTCCCGAGGAAAAGCGCAGTGCATCTCTCCTCAACAAAACTACATACGCTCTTCTCGCTATAACGACTGCAATGGCATGGAAGCTCACCGACTTATCATTTGTCTCTTCTATTAGTGGAGCTGTGTTTGGTACAGCTCTCATTTTTGTATTCCCATCGCTTATGTTCAGAGCCGCAGTGAAGAATCTTGGTGATAAGGCCACTGACAGTCAGAAGAAGGAGGGGAAATTTGCTATGATCGTGAACCTCCTAGGTATTGCTATCGCTGCGATTGGGACAAAGATGAGTTTAGCGTAAATTATCATTCATCCTTGCTTATAAACTAAGGATTCATTTTCAATTCAACCTTCTCAGTTAGACATAGAATAGTTTAATAACTTTGGGACAAAAATAAGGGCATATGATACAATTTATTCATTTTCCAAGAGCATTTCGACTGAAAATGATTCAACGGATGTCACTCAAAAAATCGTCAACGGTGAATTCCCTTGAAAAGCGGAACAAATCATCCAATTCGTCATGAAAACTGCTTCTTTGTGGTTGTTGCTGCTGCTTCAGATCTGCTGTTGGTTCCACATGAGATGATGATTCTCCGACAAAATGCTGCAACTGCTGAACTTGTTGCTGCTGGACTTGCTGCTGTTGAACTTGTTGCAACTGCAGTTGTTGCAGCTGCAGTTGTTGCAACCTCTGATGTACTGATGCCCCCACTTGTGATGGAGATCCAGCAACAAAATTTTGAAGTGGTTGCTGGTGCATCTGTTGCTTTAGCATCTCTGGCACAGTTGAAGGCCCATTCCGTGTAATCTCTGTTGAAGTTAACAAATTGTCATCTGTGACAATACGATTATAAGATGAAGTCGACTCACGTGACAAAGGAGCGATTGGCATGGAACCAACATCATTGAGTGGTACGTTGTAACTAGAGGTTGAATGAATACTAGCAATAGAGTGACGCCTTGATACTAGACGAAAAGGCTTCGCTTTTTGCGCACGACTAGTAACAGGCGAAAGCTCCGACTTTGATGTCTGCGGTAGTGGAAGCTGAGATGAATTAGAAACATTAGAAACGACTGAAGCGGGTCCTGTTGGCGGAGAAGGTAAACCATGTACCGATTGCCTTTTTTGATCATCGTCACCGAATGTAGTATCTGAGAGCCAGTTTGTAAAGTCCTTGGTTAACATAGGAGGTTCGAACGACAGATTCAGGGTTCTTTTGATTGGCATAGGGGAGATATTCATATTATCCAGCACGTCTCCCTCGTTGTACTCTTGTGTAGGCGCCGAGATTGAACCTAAGGCGATATCGAAGGGGTCGATAATAGGCCTCGAGAGACAACCGTCGGGAGGCCTCGAGAGGCAACCGGTGGAGGCTCGCCTTCGAGCCTTGTTAGCACTCTTGACCTTAGAAGCACTCTTTGGTTGGGGCGAAGCACTTGATTTTGGCCTGGCGCCGGGATAGACAATCTTTTCCAACAGCTCTGGCTTATCCTTCACAAAATTCTCATGGTAATAAGCACCCAGCTGTGGACCCTTCGATATTCGGGTGAATTTCCACCGCTTCAGACGCCTGGTGAAACTAGTGAACTTGGTTGCTCCTCTACTCCCAAAATAAAGGGGTATGATCTTCTTAGAAAACTGATGTGAATTTCAAACAAGATGCATGTTAGAACAGAAGCGAGCGAAATAAGATTATAATGACGTTGAAAACTCACCTTTTCCTTGTCAGTGATTGCGAAGTGCGTACCGGAGGGTAGCCAATGGATGCAGTCGTCACTCGATTCGTCAGAGACGATGCCATGTAGAACTGTTGGAAAAGAATCGGGATTGGATCCGCCTACATCCGGCTCAAAGGATGATGGAGACGGAGTAAACTCTCTGAAAAGATCGACGTCATCAGGAAGCGGGATGTTAAAATTGGATTCCATCATGATGACATAGAGGTATGTTATCAAATGTCAGCAGCTCTCTGTTTATTACCACTGGTGGTACCACTAATGTCAGCAGATTCTCAGGCTGCATAAATCATAAGAGTATTCCTAAGTACAGATAGAGGAAAGATACGTTACCTACTTGTGTTGCATGCAGGCTTCTGCAAGTGACTGAAAGGACAGCGAACAGAAAAACTGCAAAAATGCAGTGCGGTTTGCAAAGGCAGCACGTAACCGCACAACCAGCGCGAACGAGGCCACCTGGACGCGCTGCGAGAAAAGACAAATCCCAAAACCGTTTGTTTGCTTCATCTTTCCCTCTGGAGGTTATTAAAGGGTTATTAACTCAGCACCGCATCTGACTTCATACTTATTGTGTTCCAAGTACGGCACAAATATTACATCAAGTTTTGATGTATGGTATCATTCAGTTATGAACGTTCCTTTAACATCTCCCTTTATTATTAGCTACTGGTCACCCATTATGTTGCATTTTAATTATCTCCCAGCAAACTCTCATCGTCAGATCCATCGTGTCCTTCTCCCTCAATCAGAACGTCTACAACAAAGTCTATGTCATCGTTTAAAGTCACCACTTGGACACTGGAGTGACAATCTTTGCTTACTGTAGCTGATGAAAGAACAGGAAATGGCACATGGATTTCAATTTCACACTTACTTGTATGATCCCAGTCACAAATATTGACAAAGCCGCAATTCATATGTTGTTTTGGAATCAGCAAACGAAACCTGAAGAACCCAAAGTTAGTCCCAAACGAATTCCCAAGAAGTATCGAGAGTATACCATGTCCTTCCTCTGTGAGGAACATTCTTTGTGGGCACCCAACCCGATAAATAAGAGAGTTCTCCTCCCCAGGGCAAATGTAATAGTGATTATCCTTGTAAATGATAGCCACGTAATGGTCCTCGAAGGAAAAAAATTTGCTCGATTTCTCACCATGCCCGCCTCTGTTGGATTGAATAACTAGCCTGGACTCAACGAAGAAGAAACGAGGTCTCGTCTCATCCTGAAAAAGTGTTTCACAACGACTGTTCTCGTCAAGTGGGTTCAGAATATCAAAGTTGTTTTGAGTATCTGATGGCAAATTGCTCATAACACATCCAAAATAATCGGAAAGGGAGGGTGGGTTAAGCAAATTAGTCATCGGAGTGTTGAGTAACAGCCCTGGATATTGTATTGCATTAGAGAAGCCTGTTCAAAGCAGAGATCAGTTACTTATTAGGAGAATATGCGTATGCGCGCGATAATATTATATAGGCTCATTTTATATAATACGCATCAATTTTATTGTGATAAAACTCACTTGTGTATACATTCAAGTACGGCCGATGCTCTAATTTATGACGAAGAATAAGGAGTTTCGGTTGTGTGAGACTCATAATTGCAGCAAATTTTTATCTATTATCCGGATGGCAAATATCGATATGGTTATTTGATACAAAAGATCATCCATATATTCCATATCTATTATGCGTCCGCGGCTATCGCCGCATATCGCATATTCCATATCATTTTGCTGCGTACCTACATACTACAGGTACCTAGCTCTATGTTATGCCGCCGCCCGCGCCCGCCCGCGCCCGGCCCGCCCCGAAGACGAGCAACGAGCAACGCAGTGTATCTCTCTAGTATCGTAGGATGATAGTGTGAAGTGTTATCAAGCAGGAGCGTTTTCCGCATCAAAATTATTGTTTACCTCTCGCTGAATAATGTCGTATAACTATGATGAATGCGTGCAAGCGATTCAGCAGCACCGCCGAAAGGCGTACGGCTCCGCTGCTGCTGACACACCCGATCTGGAGGCACTACAACAATCCATGGATGGATTTGCCTCCCTTTCGAAAAATTGCCCCATGACTCCGCTGCTTTGGATGCAATATGCCCAAGATACAAAGGCATTGATGGAAGGATTGTGGATGATGGAAAAATCTGTTACTGATGACGACGATCAGCAGCAATTGGTAGTTCAAGCCAAAAAGGAAGCATATGAATCATCTGCTGGCATTTTGGAACTAGCCTTGATTGAATTCCCAGGATGTTCTATACTTCATTTGTATAACCTCGAAAGTACAATTGCCTATGCTTGTGAATGCGGAGTGATTAGCTTTAGCAATAAAGTATCCAGTGCGTTCTTGAAAGCGTGGCAATCTGTTGGGAATGGGACGCATGTAAATGAAGGGTTCATTGTTTCGGACATGTTCAGATTGTTTGCTTCTTTCCTTTTATTGCATCTTTCGCTGGCAGCTAAAGAACAAAAAAGTCAATCTACGTCGATCATGGACGAATTACGCAGTCTCTTTGACCAATGGAGCCGAACGCCCATGGGGGAAGGATCCAACGATGAAATGGTGCAAGATATGGAGTGCTTGTGGGAAGAGGCGTGTTCAATCATTCTTTTATCTTCCGATGAAGCGAACGAGAGTGAACACATCAATACAACAAAACAACTTGAGGGACGAAAAACATCTCTATGGGCTAATATTGATGCAAATAGAAGGATAACGTCGTCGCTTACAAATGTTTTGTCTTCCTGCGAAAATGAAATAGATGTTGCGATGTCAGTCGAAGGAATCACATTGCCGTGGTTATCGTTATTTCGGGAGCAGCAAGATCAAGGTATACCAGACTCAAAAAGTGTTAATAGCTATCTAGAATCTTTGAAGCATAGAAACGCTTGTTGGGATCGCATAGTTTTGAACCAAACTGATGGTGCAACGATTAGGTTTCTCTTGGGGTTGGGAGGGGCTGAAACGTCAAGAGCTTTTTCGAAAGCAATATCCTACATTAAACGCAACTATCAAGACCGCACACGAAAAGGAAAGGCTAGCAATGGAGATGATGCCTCGCCTCTCCAGGATCTTGTTGCCAGTCATGGTTATGACATGATCGTCTCTCTCTACGAACGGGCTATCTCTGAATGCCCAACTGTTGAAGCGTTATGGGTATCTTACGTGAAATTTTTGAGCGAGGAATTTCTGTCTACAAGAGATGACATAAAGAATGGGGAGCAACATCCGCGGGATCTTCAACTAAAACAGTCTCGCATCGAGCACCGCTTACTTTCAGCATCTCGCCGTTCCATCAGAAATTGCCCGTATAGTAGTGCTCTTTTTGAGAAACGTATGACGACCATTGGGTTAGTATCAATCAACTTGGAGCCAGATGACATTAGTGCAGTCATTAAAGAAGCGATAGATTTGGGATTTCTTACATCCAATAAAGAAGCAATGCTTCATTTGAGACTTGTGGCAATACTCGTCGTGAAAACCAGGTTGCTCAGTCTTATATCTTTGCGGTCCACAGGGAAAGATTTTGATGAAGACGAAGCGATGAATGTAGGTGCGACCAAAAATCAAAAATCACCCAAACGTTCCGTCATGTATCAACAATTGGATCCGTCCGTAATCGAAGAGGTAAAGGATTTGATTGAAGACATCAGGGATATGTATGATGAGGCGGAGAATTATTTGTTCAAGACACACTCAACTTGGGTGGAGGGTAAAGTGACATTCTGGAAGCATCGCGCAATGTCAGAAGCGTATGTCCTCTGTCCCATTGCCAACAATGACGTCAACGATGACATGCTGGATGTGAATAGGTCGGAGCTGCAAGACAAAGAGGCGATTCGCTGCTTCGAAAAACTTGTTAAGGCGGAGAAACCCAGCAACCCTGATTCGTGGCTAGATTACATACGTTATGTTGGCTCGTCTCATTTACATTCTTTTGGAGGCCATAAGATCTTTTCTCAATCGCACCCGGATGGTTTTGCAGCGGTTGCATCAGTCATTCGCAAAACACGGGGACTTTATAATCGAGCCTTGTCATCTGTGCGAAAAGGCGGACAAAGTGAGAATATTATGGCCTTCGCACGGGCAGAAGCGGGAGTGAACAATGACTTGTTTGAAAAGAATTATGATCATTCGTTGTTGGATTTGTGTAGAGAATTCTTGCGCTTCGAGCGAGCTTTTGGGTCCGAGGAAAGCTTGTCTCGAGCGCAAACGTTAGTTCGAAGCAAAATGGCTCAGTGGACTGCCCCACCACCGCTAACGATGAACGGAAATGAACAATCCGATGATACTCACGGGAAACGAAAAGCAGTGGAAGATACTCCAACGACCGATGCAATGGAAGAAGATGGTGACGATGAAACACCTAGCCAATCCAAGTCTAAGAAAACCAAAGTCCAAACAAATTTGAAGCAGCCAAAGAAGACGGATGGAGTGCACAAAGTTCGCATTGGCAAGTTAGACTATCCTGCGCACCCGTATACGATCCACGTGTCCAACCTCAGCAAGGAAACACAAGATATGGACCTTGTAGATGTGTTCTGCAAAGAAATAGGTGACATAGTGCATGCAAAAATACTCAGGGAAAAGAAATTTGGGAAGGGAGGGCACCATTTCCATGGCGACTCGAAAGGCGCAGGTTTGGTGCAATTTGAAGAACGTATCTCTGTGGAGAGGGCCCTGATGAAGGATGGAGCGTTGGATGTAGGAGGAAACTTGATTAAGATTCAAAGATCTCACCTACCCGCTGTTGGCATTGTTCCACAAGGAATGCATCGTGTGAAGCCGAAAGGTGAAGGGAAAATTTCCAAACGGAATCAAAAGAAAAAGGAATCTAAGCTGCAAGTAAAAACAAACGAAGACAAGATGGATTGTGAAGACGGCGGAGATGGGAAATCTAGCAAAGATAGCGTTGGTAATGTCGAAACTCCGAGCTCTATATCGCTCAGCGTTCTGTCGTTCAAGCCTAGGACAATGACGCGTAAGCCCATGCTTGATACAAAAAAGTAATTCATGATCTCTTCGTAGGAATCTGCGAGTACTAATAGTTGATTGATGTTACTGGGAAACTATCCAATGCCATAACCACCGGAACGTCTACCTTTTCCTGGTTTAACTCCTCGTTGTTTCTTTGAGTTTGATGCTGATTTCTCGATTGTGTCAAAGGTCTCTGCCAGATACTTGCCAATTTTCTTGCCGTCTTGTCTTGATACATTCCATCCCACCAGGAATGGCGGTAATTGATATATAGGTCGAGTTTCATATTGATCTTCAGTCTCCACGATGTTCAATCCTTCGTCTTCACTGTCTTCCTTTTCTTCTCCGCTGTACATGAAACTTTCTAAATTGTATTCTGCCTGAACTATTGCTTTCAGCTCATTGCCAACCGTATCGAAGTCTTCAGGAAAACGCAACGGGGATAAATCTACAACCAGTTTGTCTTCGTTATCTCCCGACGATGTTGGGCTAAGTTTATGCAATACGATAGCTGGTTTTCCACGTGCATCGCTCAAACTTCTATACGTGTTGAGCAGGGGTGCATCCCTGCGCTGTGATCGCCATGCAGACCCAGTGACCTGAAGGAAGCCCTGTCTCCGTGCTTGGTCGAACGATCTTCGCTCATCTTCATTTAGGCGATGAGGTATTCCTCTGCTACCTGTGCCTTTTTTCTTTGCAGGTTGCCCAAACGATATCCTCTCCACATCTCTGACATCTGGACGCCAGCAGTCTTGGTTCGAGCGCCAGAATGATGTGTCAGAAAAAGTTGTAGATAACAGTAGAGCTCTACTGCGTAATAGTTGAACCATACTTTCACCTGATGACGGTGCACAGAACGCCGACACAAAGGTAGAAGGTAGTGTTACAAATAATGGAGTGAGTTCGGATGCGATTTTTCTTGCGGGCGTGAAAGATTGAGGTTGAGTGGTGGAAGCGACGCCCAAGAGAAGCGTGATGTAAATGAAGATAGTAGAGCGTAGCATGGTCGATACTCCTAATATGTTTATTGATGATGACAGGGCCTAATCAATCGCTATACATATATGCTGTACATTCACATACATGTACCCTTGCCATATTGTGTCTGCTGGCGGGTTGTTTTGGGATCAATAACACGACGTTGTTGACGTTGCGGCCCGCCGCGCTTGCTTTTTGCTTTTGTCGCTCTTTGCTCTTGTTCCTTGTGTTCTCAAGATCCCATGAATCGCTGTATTGCTCGCGTACGTGGGGACTTACCATCAAAGCTTACATAGGAGCATTCTTCACGAGTGCGCGCTGCAAAATTCAATGACTCATCAATGCATACAATGCACGAAGCATCATGCTCCAACATATTATCTAAAACATAATCGTTCTATTATGATGATGAAATATTATTTATTGAAGCCAGTATCTCTGTTAGCGCTGATCACATCATGTGCTGGTTTTTCGGCTGCGCCAGTCACAGTGTCGACACGGCTCAAGCACTCAAACTCAATGATCGTGGAGAAGTTTCCATTGGCTACGTCGAAAACTTCTTTCCTCGCTCAAAAAAATAGAGCAACGACAACAACTGTATACTCATCAAACTTGGACGCTGAAGAAGAGTCAGAAGGAGGATTTCTCGCGGGTGTTTCTATCAACCCACCCTATCTCCTTGCCTACATAACCTTTCTTGGGTTTGCATTCTTCAAAAGCATGACGGAAGAAGCGAATGCATCAAATGAGATCTTGCAGCAGTTTCTCGCCGATCCTCTCAACCCTGGATGCAATGAGCTATTCGTCACCATTTTCAATCTATTAGGTCTATACTTTGTTCCGATTGCTTGTCTATTGATGCCGGCTGCAAAGAATCAAAAGTTACCTGCAGCACCATTTCTCTTGGGGTCTATGTTTGGAGGTTACGGCTTGGTTGGACCTTATGCTATCACCAGAACTCCCGATGCAACGGTTAAGACGAAGGCTGATTTGGGTTGGATAACAGCAAATATTCTTGAGAACAAAATCTTCAATTGGTTTATCGCTGCTGCATTCACTTCAGCTTATATCACGTCTGGTGGAGTGAATGCTCTTATCAGTGATGCCAGCGGAACAATCGATGGATACGGAAAGCTCTTCTCAGACACTGCCATTGCATCTGCATCCAGTGTAGATTTCTTGATTCTAACATTGTCTGCTGCGTCTTGGATTCCAGAAGATTTAGCAAGAAGAAATTACAAAGGAGATGTGGCGCCTGCTCTTATTGCTGCATCCACTGCACTCTTGCCCGGTGTTGGGGTAGCTCTCTATTGTGCACTACGTCCTAGTTTGGACGAAGAGTGAGTTGAGAAAGATTTGTTTGACTCATAGCTAATTAATTTAACGATAGCACTGTTTAGAATGTAAGGTATTCTGCTTTCTACTACCAACCAGAAAAAATGTTTTTGTGTGCTTTGACGTCATAAGTCAACCGTTGAACAGACGAGCAATCACCAAACAGTTTATCATCGATGATAATGGCCGCCTCTCTGAGCTGCTATTGCCGCCTGTTGTTGAGCCGCAGCTGCTGCCGCTTGCTGTTGTGCAAGAAGCGCTTGTTGCTGCTTGCTTGCTGCACTCAAAGTCTTCAATTCAGTGATAATGTTTGCGCATAGTGTCATGAATGAGAATGCATCTCCCGTCATCTTCTGAAAGTCTAGAAGATAAATACTTTGCTGTACTTTGTATAGTGTGAGGCCAATTTTGATGCAATAATCCTTTGTACTGAGATCAGGCACTCGGGCATCTTCATTGGTGCCAACACATTTTGTCACTCTGTCTTCGTCACTTCGCTTGCCATCTTCGTCAATATTCATACTATCCCCACCACTATCGAACGCACGATCAGGTGTATCCCCCCCTGCAGGCATCATCATTTGACGTCTTAAAACTTCTCTCGAAACATTCGGTCTCCATCTGCATTTGATGCGATATGATGATAATTGAAGCCACTCACAACCCAGAGCCATCAGCGCTTTGTATACCTCTGTCATAACATGCGCTGGATCTTTTTTACTTTGAATTCCAAGATACCACCGGCGATTTCTTCTTCCATGTTGATGCTGAGCGATCATTCCGATGTTTCCCGGAATCGAAGACTGCATTTGTACCACATGCGGACCACTCCCCCCACTAGAAATGGACGGTAAATTTCCCGGTGAAGTTGTATGGGAATCAGCTCCCCCTCCCCCTCGCGCTGCCCTCGGATTAAGTAATGCTCTTGCTGCTTCTTCTGCCATACGAGATTGACCTGGCGGCTGAGTTGAGGGGGAGTGTGAACTACCCGACCGGGGATCGAAACTACCACCATAACCAGGAACACTGCCCACACTTCCAGGATAAACTCCCGGAGTTGACCCCCGCGATCCCCCCGGACTGAACGCAGGCGGGGTTGCACTTGCCGCCTCCCTAATTGCTCTCGCTACCTCCATAACACGAAGGCGCGTGTGTTTGTGATCTAAGATGAGTTCGTAAGCGACCCGTAGGTCTCTCAAAACTTTTGGTGCACCATCCTCTCGGCTGTCTTCCAACGAGGCGGCGCTTTCCACGAGCTCCCGCGTAATAAGGGAATTTGCTTGATGCTGGCTCGGCATCCCGTTCATTCCCCCATTAAGTAAATGTTGATATGCCTTATGAAATGGAAGTTTCATTACTTCGTCAATGACTGCAGGGTCGACAACACGTTCCTGCTTCTCCATTAATTCGGGAGGATGGCGTAGATAGGGTGGAAGTTTGTGTTGAAACCACGGATGAAGACGAATTTCAGGGATTGTAATTCGTTTCATTGGGTCAACCTCCAGCATGCGAGGGATGAGATTTCTCGCCAATTGTGACAGATGGGAAGGCAGACTGTACATTCCACTCTTGATTTTCTTGAATAAATTGGGGATGGATTCATCATCGAAGGGTAACGAACCGCAAAGTAACGCGTATAGAATGACCCCACATGACCAAACGTCCACCTCCGGCCCTGCGTAGAGATGCCCGCTGATAACTTCAGGGGCTGCATAGTTTGGGGAACCACACGATGTTCGAAGGAAGTCACCATCCCTCATCAAGTTGGATAGACCAAAGTCAGCAATTTTAATATTCAAGTTTGAATCCAGCAAAAGATTCTCCGGCTTTAGATCTCGATGGACGATTTTTTGGAAGTGACAATATTCAACTCCAGAGATGATTTGATGGAAGAAGTTCCGGGCTTCATCGGCTGATAACCGTCCTTTGGATACAATGTAGTCAAATAGCTCTCCACCTGATACGTACTCGTTGACAAGGAAAATGTCCGTGGGAGTATCGATAACTTCGTAGAGGCGGATGATGTGTGGGTGTGTACAGAGATGCAGGATATTTATTTCCCTCTGAACCTTTTCCTCCATCCCTAGTTGTTTAATTTTGGCCTTATTTAGAATTTTCACAGCAACTTTGTGGCCTGTGATGGCGTGGGTGGCCATTTTGACCTGTGCGGCAAGAGGTAAAGAGAGGACGTCAAGTGAGCTATGAATAATTTGGGGCGGACGGTAGATATGTTTCACGGCGCAGAGGGTCACGGCGATGGCTGCAGTAGTATCTTGACACTTTCCGTCGACGGCCTTGGATACATATAAGATACACTCGGCTGCCAGAGCTCGCAACCACATAGATGTGGACGGTAGGTCCCATGATTGCGGAAAGAGAGCACACCTCATCACGGTCCCAAACAGCTGCAATTGCAGCTTGACACCCCTTTGATTCTGACAGCCGGCTGAAAGGCCGCCTTCTCGTAACTCACCTTGCCAAAGGCACCGATCCCCAAATTTTTACCCAGGACATACTGCCCTATTTGAACTGGTGGATCCATTTTTAATGTGCTATGTTTGCTTTGCAGCTCTACAGCGTGGAAAGGAATAACACCCCCCAATATTCCACTTCCAGCTTCAAAGTGAAACAGTGAAATCAAGAAGTAGAAGGCATGCGGGTGAAGCAAGAAGAAGCAGAGAGAGATAGCTTTTCTTGAAAAAGAGACTGAATGAGACACGTGTCTTACAAACAGGGGTAGGTATGTATAGCTGTTTCAAAACACTGACTCGATTACACTGATTCCTACGTACCCGTACTACAAAACCCACTCCGCCACTCATTTTCCGC
>JALLBH010000336.1:0-74452 GCA_036940005.1 Skeletonema menzelii | reverse complement strand
GAGTGTGTTGACTTGGGCAATGCGGCGGCACGTATCATTGCTTACGATCATTGTGATAGTTTCGCAATGGCAGCCTCTGGCAGTACCAATTGGAGGAGGCAATGCCGCGACGCTGCCATTACCCAGTGAAGGGGACAAATCTTCAATGAAGTCAGGAGAATGTGTGGCAGCCCTAATACTCCCACTCTCCAACGTCTTCAGAACAAGTGCAGAAATCAGGTTAGGAGCATGATCGGAGACATCGGCGAGGAGTATTCTGAGAACTACGACTCTGAGGACTACGACTCTGAGGACTTCTCCGAAGATTTTTCCTTTGAGTCTTAAAGAGTTGATGATATTACTAATTGATTGTTTGTTTTTGATGCCACTTGCCTGAACCAGAGCATAACTGTATACTCGAAATGATACAACAACAAGAGCAGTTATGTTTACCAAATAAATAATACTTAATGCTTTATGATTGCTTTGAATAAGGGCTTCTGGTTTTTGATGGAACGAATACATTCTTCTGCCTCTCTCTAGTTCTCGCACGAAGCACAACAGGAGAAAGTGATTTGTTGACGTTATGATTTAGTAGTTTCCTTGGAACCACTGTGCCAAAACTCTAGAGATCTAAAGAGTGATCATTATTACAAGCCCGTCCTTCAAGCAGATGTAGTTATCATACGTGAAAGACACTACATGGACTTTGACTCAATACCTACAGAAGTTTTCGTGCAGTTAATTCAATTAGTCTAGTCATGAATCAAACCCCTCGAGAGTAAATTATTCATCACTTTGCCCTCCTCATCACCTCTGGTCTTCCACACATCTTCTCCTACACCTAGCACATGCATTTTATCCCCTGATGCCACAGCCATACGACGTCCATCAGCTGACCATTTTAATCGATTCAAGCCCTGGCGAGAGGAAGGTGAGGCATTGGCAGAATCGGCACCAGAGAAATCATCTATCAATATACCCTCGGTACCACTAATAGGTTGATCTAACGAGATAGCCAAATTCCAGATATTCACTGTACCGTTGCTCGACGTGGTAGCGAAGATAGATGGATGGACAGGACTCCACTGAACATCACTCATGTAGTCATATGAATTGCTCAAGAAACTCATCAACGGTGCATCAGTGTATCCAGGTGCCCAAAGTTTCGTGGACCAATCGACACCGGTGGTAACGAGTAGTCCACCTGCTCCCCGTAAGAATCCCTTGGCCATACTAGATGACGTTGTTGATGATGTTGTTTCTTTCATACTGGAACGGGAATTCACATTGCTGGCAATGGCCGGTCTTGCAGCAACTGCAGTGACCATACCATAATGACCCGAGTCCAAAGCTTTATCATTAACATCCCCTTCCAAAGATGTAGCATCATCCAGACTCTTGTTTCCAAAGACTCCACCAGGATGAATTGTCCGTACAACTCGCTTCGACGATGATCCTCCACCACCACCTCCTCCACCATCACGCCCAGAGGAAGCAAATATAGCATGCATCCCACCCCGTTCATCACCACAAACAACACCTTCATTACTACCATACTGCAATACATCCAAACAACTCAAATTGGCATTCACTTTCACCTGTTCCACTGGATCACGCAAATTCGATACCGACCAATAATTCACCTTACCATCACTGGAGGCAGTGACTAATTTACATGTTGACAATGATCCTCCTCCTCCTGCTGCTGTACCTATTCCATTCCCCCCCTCACCACCACCACCACCACCACCACCACCACCCAATACCTTCATCCTAACCAATTCAACATCATGTCCCCTCCCATCATCACTCCCAACCCCACTCCGTTGCACCGGATACCGTCCCACCCGTGCATCCCAAACCAACACCTGACCACTCGTCCCCCCACCCAAAATCAATTTGGGGTGTTCCACCGGATGGAATTGTGAATGAACAATTGGACATCCGGAACAAAAGATGTGTTCGGGACGTTCTGGCATGGTTAGATTGTAGATTGCAATGATTCCTTCGTTATTGTGTGTGAATGATGAGGAGGTGGAATTGGTGGTGGTGGTGAATGCAGAAGAGAATTGTTCGTTGGGTGACAAATTTCTTGTTGCCACTGTTCCTGCTGTGGTGTTGGAGGAGGAAGATGGATGATGCTGTACAACATTATTGTAACTTGCCAACACCCACTCCTTATGACTGGGACACCATTCAATATCCGTAACATTCCGCCCATTCGTCCATTTGGGACAACTATACGTAGCCTTTGCTGTAAAAAATCCACCTGCTTGATATGCCTGCTGTTGCTGCTCATCCTCCACATCCGCATCCTCTGCCTCTTTGGAATCTTGCGCAGCATAATCCAAACTAAAATCCGTATCCGCCCATGACCCCCGTTCCTTGAACAACCCATACATGAGCCCCTCGTCGGATGCACCCAACAATCGTTCCACTCGCTTGGAGGCCGTGGATAAAAAGTGGGTGAAGGGCGGCGAGGTGAGGAGATGTTGTTTTTCTTCGAGGGATAGTTGGACCATGCTTTGTTCGATGGTGGTGATGGAATTGTCAGTATTGATGTTGTTGTCTTCATCGTTAGTATTAGTTGCTTCATCGAGGTCATTGCTGTGGTCCTTTTCCTCCTGAGCTTCCTCATCATCCATCAATGATGGTGGAGGGAAATCATCTTCTTCGCATTGAATTGCAATTTCAAATGTCTCCACTTTGGCCACCTGCTGCTGCTGTTGAGGAGTCATTGTAGGAGATGTATTGGAAGCGTCATTGTTACCGCCATCATCATTATTGTTTGGTTGTTTGTCATTTTCTTGTGAAATGGCAGCGGGTGCTGCTGCTGCTGTTACATCAGCAGTCGGCTCTTCTACGACAGCTGCAACATCATTACTAACTCCAGGCAATCCAGGAGTAGAAGTTTTGAGCAACGAATCAATGTACTCATCTAAATTATTATTATTATTTGCTCCAGCGGAAGAGGATGCTGATGATGCCGTGGCGGTAGGACGATTTTGACGACGGGCCTTGATTTTTTCGAGCTTGGCCCTTTTCTCGTCTATTGCCTTTTGACGGGCGGTGCGGGTATCGTCGTCGGCCATTGTTGTTGGCGATGGTATTGAGAAGTTGAGTATTGTTATCGTGTTGTGGTCGCACTTGGCTTGTGTCTTGTGTCTTGTGTCTTGTGTTGTGTGTTGTGTGCGTGGGCGGCAAAGATTTTTTGGATGAAGACGGACGTCTCTCCAAATGCGGCACCGCCTTCGCTCGATTCTTAAGGACTTTGAAGGACTTTTGAGGAGTGCACGATACCAAAGAGGATGCTAGTTGCACTGCAATTCTGTAGAATAATGATTGAGGTATATCTCTAGCGTTGTTAATTTCTGACATTAGCCACCCAATGCGTCATGGAGACAAATATTTTAGCTGCTCTCAGCCAGAGCGCAAATAAGAATCCTGATCACCCCTGCACTGAAAATCGATCGGACCGCCCTGTCCACGTCGGCAACGGCACCAAAGGAGACCATTGGCATTTCCAACATACTGGGGTGTGCGCTTGTAGTTCAAGCAAAAGTCAAAGCACGTATCTTGATCGTCTATGCCACTATCGGAACACTTTTCTGTTCTTGTCTGAGGGATGGGTGGATACGTGGGTTCACGGTAGCATGTAAAGGAATTTTCCCTGTTGGGCCCGTAGTTGCAGTGACAGGCACTGATGTTTCCCATTCCACCATCGACATGGGCAGAATAGCCGCGGTCAGCTGCTAGTGTGACGCATTCGTTGTTGCAATCGGGCCAAGTTTCGATGCCCCGCGCCTTGCAATCCTCCGTGACTGTCACCGGATCCTCGGGCTCGGGCGCTCTAGTACACGTAAAATGATTCTCAGCTGGGAGACCGTTCCTAATGTCGTTCCTTGATGCTTGAAGAGTGCAACTGCA
Source organism: Skeletonema menzelii (assembly GCA_036940005.1). Taxonomy (NCBI): domain Eukaryota; phylum Bacillariophyta; class Thalassiosirophyceae; order Thalassiosirales; family Thalassiosiraceae; genus Skeletonema; species Skeletonema menzelii. Next base: position 70,543 of record JALLBH010000336.1, on the reverse strand, counting down.
CTTGGTGATGTTATCACGGGGGCCTTCGCGGACTCCTTCCCAGTTCATCCTAAAACTTGTGCATTTGGCATCGCAATCTTGATCGGTGTGAATGTTAAAGTCGTCACAGTCGCCATTGATCGCAAAGCCAGAAGCGGTGGAGGCCTGGAGTGCAAATAGAAGCGTGGTGATGATGTTGATTTTCATTGTGAATACTTCGATGTGATTATTTATGAGTAGGAAGAGAGGGTTGCTGATGCTGGTGAAAAAGCAAGAGCAGTGTCTTGTGACAAGTCCCGTCCCGAATGATAGAACTTTCATCTACTTGTCACATATTTGAGATGGACGTCTTGCAATGCGGCACCACCGCACCGACGACCCTGCCGTACCTACCTCGCTCCCGCCCCACCGACCGACCCTCCTCTTTACCCTCAGTTCCGTTTAGAGAGACACGAAGTATCTCACTTGATCGAACTACGTGGTTGATCTCGAGGGCTCTGGTTCTCTGAAGAACGATCCTCTACCCTCCTTTTTCGAGCCTCTGCATTTAGATTACTATCCTCAGAAAGAAGGTGAGCAAGATCAGACTGAACTTCATGCATTGCATTAGCGACTGCCAGACTATGAGCCGGACTTGAATCCACACATCCGTTCATGATATCACCAATGAATTTGAACAAGTTTGCGCACTTCCCAATTGCTCCCTTTGAGAAGGTCGACAGAGATGCAAGACAAAATTAGCAATCGACTCACGAGACAAATTGTGATAGAAATCAATGTGAGATACTTACCCATTCTTGATACCTATCATGTGCAAGCAAACAGTGCTCAGTTGCATTGCTGACCTCCCCTATCGCCAAATAGAAGTACGCTGCCAACTCATAGGCTAATGCTTCTTCGTGCACGAACTATAAATGCAAGAACAAACACCACAGATCACGTGAATATACGACGTGCAGAAGTTAATGTGAAAGTGAAAGCGTACTCATTCATGCCATCTTACCTTGTGATTTTTAGCTGACTTCACCGCCTTCTCATAATACACTTTAGCGTCGTCAAACTTGCCTTTGCAAAATGCTTCCTCTGCCTCCAACAAGTACCATTTGTTCTCAAATGTCCACCGGGACGTTTCTGCCCATTTTCCCAATGCCAATTTGAATTTGTTGCCTCTCTCGTACCATTGTTCCCCATCTCCTGAGTTTCTAGCCACCCAGAATGAAATGAGACCAATGTAAAATGCATTAAAAGAATGCGCGACTATCAAATTTGCAATACTGGCTTTGGCGATGAAAGCAAAGTACTTCTCTGCGTAGGCTTTGGAATCGTCGTATGATCGAAACATAAAGCTGATGTATGACTTCTGAAAGAGGTGAACTTTCCTGGCGTTATAGTTTGTTGCAAGAATGTCCTCTTCTTCAGCAGAAACATGCTTCAGCTCTTCGTCTATTCCCATCAACTTTAGTAGAGAATGGCGGAAGCCTTGCAATTCTAGCACGAATATCACAATCTTTCTTTCTCGCATGAACTCAATTCCTTCGTCCACTATTTCTCGTGTGGTCTGTAGCTTCACGCCAGCGCAGAAAGAGGATACATATCTTGTCATTATGTTCATTGCTGCCTGGAAGATATCACCAGATGCCATTCCAGCAGCGTATCCCTCATCATGATACTCCACCGTGGCTTGAAGCGGCTCTAAGTATGATACGACCTGTGTACCTATGCAAATAATCTCACCAGCATTTTCTTTGAACCCTAACTTGTCCAACAATGAACGAGCGAGTTTCACGTAGCTGTATCCCCCGCTGATATCTCCAAGCTTGGCTGAGTACGAGCCAAAGTGCACAAACCCTAATGGAGACACAGGACTCATGCCATGATCTAGGGAAAGTTGAATAATTTGCTGCGCCACACGCGGCGCTGATTCAGGCGTGGTTTGAGCCATTCCTGTCATCAATTTGCTTAGAAACTTCATTGCCATGATCATCGTTGAGTCCGTCATTCGTCTTATATTCAATAATTCATCATAAGTGTATGATGATAGCAGGTCTCGCGTCTCTTTTACGCAAACCTCCATACTCGATTCTCGCCCTCGCAGATCAATGCCCAGCTGCGACAGAATATCAAGGCTCGTTTCAATTGATTCTGGCAACTTAGATGAATATGACAGAGAGCATGTCATGCAATACATGACATTGAGCGTGTCCTCAAATGATTGAGCCTTTTTCAAAACTTGCTGCGATAAGAGCTTCATGCTGATGATATCACCATTAGCAAGCGCACACTTTGCAGCCAAGTTGAACAGCTCTAAACTCAACGCGTAGTGCTCCTCCCAGTGCTCCTTCCGCAGAAACGTTATCCCGTTATCAAAATATATGTAAGCTGCTTCAAAATGTGACACCTCCATTGCTTTCTTCCCTGCCCTTAGATTGTGATTAGCAATGATGGTATATTGCCTCTCATCTTCAACGGCTTCAGGACCCGCGAAATTGAGTTGAGTCACCGCAGTGAAAATGAAGCCACCCTCTTCATCCTCTAAAGATGCTAAAGCCATGCCGTAGCGGAAATGAAATTCGCATCGTTCGAAGACATTCATCATGTTGTACGCAGCCTCTTGGATACGGTCATGACTGAAACGATATTGATCATCTATCTTGTCGAGTAATCCTTCGGCAACAGCTGCACCTATGCCGTTTAGTAAGTTTCTGCCGAGAGCTCTCTCCAGCGCTTTAATGAAAGCACTGTTTACAGATGCTCCAAAACATGACAAAACTCTCAGCGTCGCTTTCAAATCATCGGGTAACGCTTCAATCGTATGCGACAGGAACTCCGCCACATCATCGGGCAGCTTTTGGCACAAGATCTTCTCTTTGTCCCACTCCCACCGCCGCTGTCGCAAGCTTGGGCGCAGTAGACCATCCTTGCACAGCGACATCATCAATCGAGTGACGAAGAGTGGATTTCCCTTCGTCTTGTGGTATATTACACTCGACAAAGTCCGAGTAAGTCGCGGCGATAGGCACAACGTTTCTGAGACCATCGTATTCAAAGTCTCTTCGTCCATACAATCAAGCTTAACGTTGACTGATGGAATAATCTTATCGTATGTTACTCCACTGCCAGTGTCCCCTTCACGGTAACATCCCAAGAAGAAGAAATGTCCTTCTTGAGAGGTGAGGCCTCCAGCAAGCAAGAGTTGGTTCACAGCTGCGATGGATGCTGAATCTGCCCACTGTAAGTCATCAAGAAATAAAGTTACAGGGGCAGCAAATGAAGTGGACAAGACTTGCACAAATTTGCACATTAACCATTGAAGTCGCTTCTGGGCGTTGGCGCAGTCTTCATCGTGATTGCTGCAACTAAAATTCAGACCTAAAATGATTGACAATTTGGGCATGAGCTTGGTCAATTGATATGCATCCCCTCCCAATACGCAATCCACCTGATGGGCCAGCTTCTGCTTCATTGGAGCGAGATCATCATTGTCTACTAAAGCTTCACAAAACTGGTTGAAAGCTGACGCCAAAGCGCTGAATGGTTTGCCCTGTTGAAGCTGATCAAACTTTCCAGTTAAAAGGATTCCGCCATTTGAAATCACATACTTCCCCACTTCAACCGCCAAAAGCGACTTGCCCGTTCCTGATTTGCCGGATATTATTACCGATCCACTCTCACCTGCCGCTGACCGCCGGTAGGAATCAATAATAGTGTATAGCTCGGCATTTCTACCGAACAGAGTGCCACCAAACTGCAATCCAGTCGTTGATAATCTCCCCATATCCTGATCAAAGAGATAGATTGAAGGTTTATCCAGCATGAGCTGCAAGTCATCCCTCACATCCGACATGGCTCGATACCCATCCTCTCCCCCAAGTTTTCCATCTGCTATATCCATCATATTGGCAATCAAATCACATAGAGGGCCCGGTACCCCCTTTGCCTTCAGTGGCTCTACTGACACCGCATGCATAATGTTATCAATACTTGTTGATTCTTTCTTTCTTGGATGTTGACCCTGCAGGGAACAAACGTCAATTTCATCATTTCCCCAAATATCGTTGTATTCGTCTTGAAGATCATGAGATGTGAAAAGATCAAAGTCATCGATATCAACTCCTTCTAGATCAATCGTTCCGTCGCCTTGACCAAAAGGGAGTGTTTCCAAGCTCTCTAACAATTCTCTGGTCCCAGTTTGACCCTGAGACACTTCGAAATTATCTCCTTCTATTATTTGCTTTGGTTTCATCTCAGCAGGCCGTTCCCCCCCTGAGAAAAGTTCATAGAAGACAATCCCAAGTGAAAATAATATCCTACCATTTCTGGCTCGTCCTAAATTATTGCTATCCGTCGTATCGAAAAATAAAGTCGGCAATATTTCTACTCGAATGCCATTGCTTAAGTCACCATCTGCAGCCGATGCCGATGGCGGTGAGGGTGCTCCATCTGTAATGACCACAATACTATCTATCCAATCTGTTCCCGGCGTAGGCAATTGCAGTTGCCCACTTTCGTCTTTCGTTTTGCAAATCTGATCAGCGAGCGAGTAGGCAATCTGCAGTGCTGGAAGTAAGTAATCATCGGGCAACGCACCACGACCACCCGATGACTGCTGATTACCGAATGCTTGGGAGGGGCGAATCCACTCTGCGAGTGGTATGCGAAGGTCAAGAGTATTTGTTGTGTTGTCTGTAGCAGACATCGGACGAAATAATAATAACACAAGAGCTAGCAGGCGAATGAAGACTCCAACTTATTTCCTACGGATAATATCACGAATATCTCCTGGATTTGTTGACTTAGTATTCACTACAATGCTTAGATTCACAAGCATTGTTCTATTACATAGAGAGTTGTGTAGCTTGAAGCTTGAATGACGTACGTGAACTGTAAATAAATTTGACTGAGAGCGCAAGTTTGAGTTGTTAGGCTTGTTCTTGAGAGCCTGCAAATTGTTTACTTATGTGCTAAGAGTCATACTTACCTTCAAGCACCACTGAAGTTGCTCTGACGGTACCCAGACTTGTCGCCGAAGGAGTATATTTACCCGTGCATACCAAAAGAACCTAAGACCAAACATTTCACTCTACTCTCAAATCCACATCATCATCCTCATCTAGCTAGCATGGCCGGCATGGCAGAGAATCTTTAATGACAGCATCAATTCCAAGAGGCCCATCGATCGGGTCGTCCTCTGCAGCCGCCGCTGCGGCATCAGACGCCCCCCCGACAGCTGCGGCTGTTTCTCCCGATGCCCTTCTCGACGCACTCGATTTCTCCACCAATAGCCGATATTACTCGGCTCCTGCCAAAGACGGTAACGCAGAGTCATCCAAAGAGGACAATGACAGCAACGACAAGCATAACTCTCCTCAAGAAAACCAGCAGCAGCACGACTTTGACCCCATAGCCTTCCTCAATCAACACTACTACACCGAACAACAGCTCGTGACAGCTCTCCCCACACTCCGCTCGGCCATCTCCACCCGCCTCAGCACACTCGATGACTCCCTCTCCACCACTCTCCGTCACCAAGCCTCCCTCGCACCACTCATCTCCCAAGACGTACTTCACGCACGGAACGCCGTGCATCAACTAGCCACTCGGATGCATTCCGTGAAAACTCAGGCGCTGCAGTCGGAATCGGCCGTGATTGAAATTACACGAGATATGAAACGATTGGATTATGCCAAGCGCCATTTACAACGGACCATTACTGCGTTGAAACGGCTGCATATGTTATTGCATGCGGCGGAACAACTTCGTATGGCGGCAACGATTGATGAGAGTAAGAATTGTCCGATACCGAATTATAAGGCGGCTAGTCAATTGATTGATGCGACACGTTTATTATTGGGGCATTTTGACGGGTATATGAACAGTGTACCCAAGATGAGACAGGTGAGGGATGCTATTGGAATGTTGAATTCGCAATTGAGAGAGGGGGCGGTCAATTTATTCCATGAGGTGGGATTTCAACAGGGTGAGGAGGAGGAGACTGCTCCCATGGTCGTGGGTGCGTTGAGTGATGCATGTTTGGTGATTGATGCATTGGGGGAGAAATCGAAAGAGGATTTTGTCAAGGAGTTTATTTCGGATCATTTGGAGGAGTATGAATCGTTGTATAGTCCATTTCCGGCCAAGAAGAAGGGGGGAGGTGATGGGACTACTACTATTGGTAGTGGGGGGAATAGTAAGAAAAGCAGCAAGTCTCCTCCTCGTCCTCCACCTGGTTCTCCACCAAAGTCATTTAAGAAGAGTGCATCATCCATGGCTTCTTCTCAAAGTGATGATGTCACTACTACTGAGTCTCTCAAGGCAACATCAGTATCATCATCATCATCGACCAATGCGAGCAGTTCTTCATCATCACTCGACCAAGTCGAACAACGATTTGCATGGTACCGTTCCAAACTACGCTCCCTCCAACTCAAATTCACCAACGTCTTTCCACTCCATTGGAACCTGTATTATCATTTGACAGTAAGCTTCTTGGAACGGACGGCACGTCATTTAAAGTTTATATTGAAGAAGCACTCGGCAACTGTGCGAATTGCACCGTTTAATCCCAATACGAAGGAGGGGGGAGGGGATTCATCATCATCCACGTTGGCGACACCATCCATGATTATGAGTGCAAGTGCAGTAACACAAGCGGCATCTAAATTTGGAATGAGTGTGAATAATTCCTCCGCTCATGGAGATGGAGGAGTAGCTACGGATGGGTTGAGTGATGGTGAAAAGGCAGTTACGGCATTGTTGAAAGCGTTGCAAAAGACTATTTTGTTTGAAAAGGAAATGTCAGCGTGGTTGAGTAGAGACTTTGGTACACAATTTGTTGATCCCTCCGAGATTATTATTGCCAATGATACTAAGAAGAAGAGGGGAGATGATAATAAGAATGAAGAAGGTGGAGAGGAAGAGGCATTGGAATTTGATGAACAGGGAAGAGCAGTGGCAGCGGGGAGTGCAGAGGGTATCCGAATTAAATATGAACGACGCAAGAGGATGGGTGGAGGAGCAGGATCCAATCGTCAAGGCGGCATCGGCGGTGGCCCCGTCCCACAATTGATGGGCATGGCATCCGTAACATTCGACAATTACATGTCACCATATGTAGCACTGGAAGAACGCACAATGGATGAACAGCTTCATGCCGCTCTAGCAGATAATACGGTCGATACTCGGGGTGCACAGCCAGTATTTGTCTCCTCCACCAATTTATTTATTTACATGAAGAATAGCATCACAAGATGTACCGCATTGACGAAGGAAAAGACATTCTTCTTGTTGCAACGATCCTTTCAGAAGAAATTGCAGAGTTATGCCAAGGTATTGGATAAGAAATTGCCCCAGCCTCAGACCCAAATTGCCGCGAAGATGGCATCATTAGTTGATTCCACCCAGGCGACCAATACAGTGTATCGTATCCCTCCTGGACAAGAGGTTACTGTCTGCTACGTCATTGATACATGCGAGTATTGTGCTGACACTGTCGAGGCGTTAGAAGATCTAATCCGTGATAAGATCGGTTCCAAGTATCAAGACAAGATTGATATGAGTGAAGAGCAGGGTGCATTCCAAGATGTTACAGCAAAGTGCATCCGTGTGTTGGTGTCTGGATTGGAACAACGGCTTGATGCGCCATTGAAGGAACTATCAAGGACAAACTGGTCGTCATTTGATATGGTCGGAGAAGAATCATCTTATGTGCGAACTATTCAATTGACCATCCACCCATTCGTCACGGAAGTGAGGCAACTTATTCCTTCGTCTTACTTCAGAAGCTTCTGTGATAAGTTCGCTATGACTTTCGCATCCACCTACTACCGGACGCTGACTGGATTGAAGAGGATAAGCGAAGCTGGCACTCAACAATTGCTGTTGGATGTAACCACCATCAAATCGCTCTTGTTGAAACTTCCCGTGTTGGAAGCGGAAAAGAAACCCGGTGCAGCGACCCGTCACAGCAACGTAAATCAGTCCAAATCATTGTCTGGCGCATCCACTATTGCCCCAGCCATGTATACTAAAATGGTGAACAAGGAATTCCGCAAGCTTGAGGTAATGCTCAAACTCGTCGGTTCTCCCAAGGATATGCTCGTGGATATGTTCCGTGCACAGTGGGATTCTTCCATTGACACATCTAGGATGGCATCTGATTTCCAAACCATCGCGACTCTCAAGGGCATCCCACGTAATGATCATGCGGCTATGCTGGAGTCATTGGGAGTAGAGGCGGTCGAGGGTCGGGGCGGGGCGGATTCATCTATGACTGTCAATATCCAAGCTCTGCAAGAAAAGGGATCGGATGTTGCCGCAAAGGTGAATGCAGATTTAGATCAGATGAGGCAAAGAGTCGATAGATTCAGAAATGCCTTTCGATAGGTCTAATAAAACGTACTTTTAATATTCTTATTGCATCCTCCTCCCTCTTCCTCCATCCTACTCTTTCCTCTTCCTGGAGATGAGACAGACAGACACATAGAGGGAAGTAAAATCACCAACACAAATTTATTTACGTGCGAGATTCGAATAGGCATAGTAGAGATTCGAATGGGCATAATAAGCATACCTATCTACCTTTTGAGCCAATGATCTCTTGTGCAGCTTTGTAGACGATGAAGGATACTGAGGCATCGTCATGGAACAATGCTAATCGTGTGGAAGCGGAGAATATATGAGCAAATTTGGAACCTACTCAAACGCCGTCACGAGCCATTCGTTCAAGTGGGCAAGAGCACCATCCAAGGCGCTGGAAGCGGTGTATTTTCACGGCAGCACATTCATAATGATGTACCAACAGTTATGTGCCTCTACCCTGGAATATACACGCCTGGTATGCCGTCGTATGGAGCACATTATCTTGCAAATCAAGTGCCACCTTCATTTCGGCGAGGAAAGGGTCCCAGCATGCATCACAATGCCTACATTATGAATCTTCAAAGTTGTGGTGGATACATAGATGGATGGTCAATCAAAAGCCAACATGATGGAGAGAAGTTGGATGCGAATCATTCTGCTTGCGGTCACTTGGTCAATCATCATGCTCAAAATCACAATACGGCAGTGTATTCATTTTCTTGGAGTGAAGTGTTGGAACACAACGAGACAGAGCATATTGCAAAAAGGGGAGGCGATGAAGATCATTTTTCGTTGCCAAACGAAATGAGATCAGATGGTGAGTTTACACTACAATAGATATCATATGAAATGCATACGGTTGCTAACTTCTTGATTATACAGGTTCTCCTTGGTACTACGACGAAGTCNATCAAGGATAGATGCATATACGGTTGCTAACTTCTTGATTATACAGGTTCTCCTTGGTACTACGACGAAGTCGAGGGGGAAATTACCTGCTTTCCTACTAGAGACGAGTCAACCCCTCCACATCTAACGAATCAACTCTGCGGCGCAGCTTTGGTACTAACGTCTCCAGTGTCAAAAGGTGATGAATTATTGCTCGACTATTGTCTTCAAGAACCTCTTCCCAAGTGGGCAGAGGAATGGTACACTTCATCTTCATAGAGTTATTACTGACAAAGTGGTAGAGTTTGGTGTTTTGTTTCAACATTTTCTTAATATAGTGTTATAACAATGTATCAAATGAAAAGTAATCCCCCGTTGGAACCAATGCACGTACAATTCCCCATGGGAACAGCACCAAAACACAAACAACTCGAACAAAATTTTTATGAATCACACAAAATTACGGATCACGAGGCCCCTCATCTTCCTCCCCCACACTCCCAAGCTGCTGCAACAACCCCAAAGCACCCTTCACATCCACCAAATTCTTCTGCCACTCCTCCCAAGTCTCCTTCAACGCTCCCTCCATCTCCTCATTCTCCCTCGTCACCTCCTCCAACTCCTTCTGCAACATATCCAAATATTCATCTTTTTTCTTATTGGAATGATACCCCACAAATTCATCGGCATTCACCTTACGTAATTTCCCCGTAACACTATTCACACGTAACGTCTGTGCCTTTCGTACTGCCTCCTCTGCCGATAGTTTATCAGCCGCTTCCTCTTGTTCAAAATTCTTTTCGTCACGTTCAACTTGTTCAATGGCCAATTCGACACGTTGTACCAATTGTTGAATTTGATATTGTTCCAAAATACTTTCCAATTTTGTTTGGTTGTTAGAAGAAGATTTATCTACGTTGAATCGATCATGGACCGTGTCCAATTTGCCCAATAATAAATCGACCAATTGTGTTACACCATCGTCATTTTCTTCACCAGTTGTGAATAACGATGTCATGTCACCGTATATTTCCTTGATGAGATGTGGTCCCGTAGATTCAACTTTATCACGTGATTGTTGGAGTGATTTGGTCAGTACGGAGAGGAGCTTGGTATATCTTTGACTACTGCTGTTGGTGTTGGTTGGTGGATCTGGACGGGTGGTGTCCATTGCTCCCGATCGTTTTTGGGGGAGGATTTTTGACATTTTTCGTTTATTTTTCTTGGTTGCTGCCCTTTGTTCCCTTGCACTCCTCTGATGATTTTCCAGTCTCGATGCACAAACAAACAACGATAATAACGACTTCAATGATGTGTTTACTTAATGTAGTTATGGTCGCTGTGTTGTGTATCATACGAATTTCAAAAAAATGCGTGCAACAAGCATCAACGAATTCCATTGATGTGAGATGGTGTCCCTCGAAGCGGTGTTACTTTTCTCACGATCCTTTCTTCACTCATCCCTCATCCTTCATCCTCTGAGCCCCCATCCTATGTATGAGCTGCCTTCATTTACATTGCAACTTTACCTCTCTTCCAACAACTCGCCTCGACAACAAGAACAATACTACGCTCGTCAAAAGGCAAGAGATGAAAAGAGGATACGTACCTAGAAGTACCTATATTTTCATGATGTTGTACTAATAATAGTACTTATTCATTGCGTTGAACATGAGAAATCTTACCTTGCTGATGCCAATCTTTCAATCTGATATTGGCAGTGATATGGGTGCTTATGCAAAAGGAAAGAGCGTGTAATCATCCATTCAAAAACAGTTTGGAGAGATTCGGAGACGACAGCATCGAGCATTATTTGATTGCCCTCCCTCTAGTATTTACTCCCGCAGACGCAGAGCCAAAGATCCAAGAAAGCAGAAAGCATCTTGAATTTGAGTAGGTATCTCTCTCTCTCTATTTTGGGCCATACTAAAAGCATAGCACATTTTGAGCAACCGAGTTTCACTCTTCACATTCACATGCTTGACGATCACAAACGCTTGATGTAGAATGCAATTGCATACTTTCCTTGCTTTGATCATATCGAGCATTTTGTGCAGATCAGTCGAGACTGATACTTAGTTGCAAGAGGATAGATAATAATATAGACTAGAGACTAAGGCCACGTAATAGTGTGAAAAAGCGATAGAGGCACAACAACTCTGAATGTACATTTTTTTACGTGTGATTGGTTTGTTCCCACCTCTTCTCAGACTCAGAAGAGTGATGGCAATTTCATAGCTGAGAGTCTACTTTTTGTCCACATTTGTAGGTACAGGTCATTGCGATAAGTTAGGAGAGCAATGTCTCCAATCAGTAATCAGGAATTACGCCTCTCCTTTTTCCTCCACATGGATGCATATTTTTTCTTCTTATTGCAACACCTTCCAAGATTTATCTTCATCCCATGGCACCCTTGAAAGTCTATCTGGATTTGTTTGCTTCTCTACTTCTCTAACAATAACAGACGTATTCTTCGACCCATCATCTAATATTTCCTCGCATTGTTTCTTATATTTGATGGTATAATACGGATTATCTGGGCCATCGTCATAATGAACGCCAACTATCACGGCATCACATGTGGAATTTGTCGTTTTATTGAGGTAACGAACACGTTGATTCTCGGCGAAGAATTTTGGACCTCGTGTTTCCGCATCTTTCTCCGCTTTTAATTGTACATCAAGACGTTTGCGCTTCAAGCACTTTTCATCCGCAGAGCCGTTTTGTACAGTGGTGGTGGAATCATGTTCCGACGCCGAGTTTTTTTTGGATCGTCTCGGTTCCGATGGTGCAAGGAAATCATAGAGGCCGATCTTCTCGGCAAATTTAGAGAACATAATAGGTTATGTCGGTTTGATTAATGAATGGGCTGTTGCAATGCAATGGTAGGATCCTCTATCTGAGATAGAGAGAGATCAAATAATAATAAACTAGCATGAACAACTGTGAACAAAAAGCAAAACTTGTGGTGGTATTAGGCTATTCAGTACACACGTAGAGTAAGAGAGAGAGTAGAAGTGGGATTGCTTGGGATACTTCTTGTACATACTACAATACCCTGATGGGAACTAGTTCCTTTTTAGGGAGTGAAAAACATCGTGCAATAGTAAGAGGGAAGGGGGGTCGATGGCAATTGTGTTGATGATGACTTGGGCCGTGACCTCACTTGTGTGCTCTATGGAAGAGAGAAAAGAGGGCTTCGAGTACGGCTGAGCCGGACGCCTTCAACCTGCGGTGATTTATGCATGACAACACAATCTTCATCCAGATGACAACTATGTAACTCACTCGACAGTCTCTAACACTTATCTCTCTTTCTGCGTATATTATTCTCCAACAAACTTCTGAGCAGTCTATGCTTAAGTAATTCTTCAGCTTTCAAAGTTTGTTGCAAATGGTAACATCTCAGCTGAGTACTTCCAACGGGTACTTCCGGTGTTACCCTCCCTGATGAGGACTCCTATATCTACATTCACAAATGCCTCATAAAATTCATCATTGTCAAGCGGATCCAACAGGATCTTTGCCAGATCCAATAGTCCTGTGTAGAACAGCGTCAGCAGACCCACCGCGGGAATGCTCCACAAACCTAGCTCAGAGTACAATGCAAAAGGAGCAATCAACATGAAACTATCGACAAGGACCTGGACAAAATGTGCGTATGCCAACGGTATGCGTCCATTTAACTGATCAGATATACCCGCGAACGTACCACGGAGATCTTTCGAACAAGAGAAGGGGCATGAGTTGATTGCTTGATTTGTAATTAACATTGACTTTTTTCTCGAATATAGCTGTCAAGCACTTACCACATAGTTTGTGAAACAGCATGTCTCGAAGAGCATGGTCATTAGGGAGAGTTTTGTCTTTCATTGCTGTCAGACATTTGATCAGAATCCACGTTAGACATACGTTGTGGGGGCCACCGTTGGTGGAACTCGGACAGGTTAAAGCGTTATACTCCTGTCGGCTGATAATTCCGCGGCTAAGCATCCTGCTCATTCCTCTTTTTGTGGATAAGACTTGGAATTTCTTCGAGATGTTTGCAAAGCAAAACAAATGAAAGAGACGACTGTAATTTCCAATATCGTCCAAGAGAGCTTCACCCCTTGCAGTGTACTTGCCTTTATCATCTCTCTCCACTGTCGATGCAATCAATAATCCAATATCATTCAATCTCCCTTGGATCTTCCTCGTAGTATCATACATATTTCGCCAGAGAGTGTATGCTTGCGAGAGGAAGAACGTCAAGATGAATGTGGTGATAGTCATGAGATAATGCCACAACTTTGCCAGGGGAATGAGCCTAGAAATAACTGGAAAAGTTGGGTCTGGTATCTGCCCTGGAGCCCAAGTTGGACGACAAAAGAACCGAAGAGCGGCAATGAAACAAGTAGATACTAGCATGCTTGCAGCAGCAGCCTTCCATGATTGCTGGAGAATGGTGCCATGCCATGTTCCCCACAACCAGCGACGGCTCGGCTTAAATTGTCGAATGATATCCCCCCCATACCGCGTTTTGACTCCGCTAACTTGATCAATCACTTGATCAATCTTCTTTATGTCTGTTTTGATATCATCCGCTTTAACAAGTGGTCCTTTCATGAAATACTTGAACGACGCACGGTCAAGACGAAAAGCTACAACATTCGTCTTTGCTGTTACCGTAGCCGCCCGATCTTTATCCATAAGTAACGCCAATTCGCCCACCATCGCAGGAGGTCTCATCGTGCCATACATTCCTTCAATCTCCTCACCATCAATAGTGATTTTGCACTCCCCCTCTTCGAGAATTAACATGAAATCTTTATCAGTATCCCCCTGAGAGAATATCACATCTCCTTTTTTGTATTCGACTCTGTCAAATGCGGTTGCCAAATCAATTAACGATCCCTGCCGTACCACATCTTGGAAAAGAACATTTGTTCTCAGCACTGATTCAATGTAGGCACACTCCTCCTCTGTACGTTCAAAACGTATGGGCTGTAACCTATCGTTGCTGTCGAGATCAAAGTTTTGTGAAGAGAGCTGCGCTGTGGGTTGGGACGAACCCCCGCGGATTGATAGAGGATTCGGCCGATGGACATTAGCTTTTGAAACCACGTGAAGCGATGAGAAGCGGATGTGTCCACTTTGAAATGCATCGGCAAGATAAGTGGTAGCGTAGGCAACAATAGTGAAGAAGATAATACCCATCTTTACTGTCGTCATGATGGTATTCCTGTGGCATTCTCTTGCATAGCTAATAAGTAGGAGTAAGTACGATAGATGGAAGTGATAAGGAGGATCAGGATGGGCCCAAATCAAAAGAAGGCCAAAAGATACGTTTTCTCGAAGAAAGTGATAGTGAGTGTCGTACCGTCAAAGAAAGCAAAGTCACCAAAAAAGCTGTGCAAGTCCGAAAAGTCTGAATCTCTGAATCACTCATTTTTTGTGTTGGGTGGGTTGAGCAATGTTGCGACTACTCTTTTAAACACAATCAAGTTAAGGTTAAACTAATACATGTATTTCTTGAATGTCTCAAATAATATCAACCTCCTCTGGCAACACCCGAAAAGACTCCCAGCAGGATGGACTCAACCACAGCTTCAGCAGACCTTCTTGCCCGAAGCTCTCTCAAAAGATCGCTACGCTCATACTGTGGGAACATATCTACAAGTTGCTCCATTGCAATCGCTTCTTCTTCTGGAGACATGGGGATGGCACCTAGTAGGATTAGGAGCCTTCTCCAAAACGAAGTGTTTCCTTCCTCCTCCTCCCGCTGTTGCTGCTGATCTTGCACTCGAGCATGTGCTTGGTCAGTATCGTCTTCGTCATCGTTTACTTCCACCTGACCACCTCTTCGAAAGAAACGTTGCCATCCTCCAGGATTTGGATTTCGGTCAACAATGGCAGGCGTCTCTCTCCGGACGACCTCAAACGAGAATGCTGGCACTGGAATCCAGGAAGGAAGCCAACCTTCAGTGGAGAATCTAAGCAATGAAGTATCAACAGGGTTCAATTGTGGATTGTTCTGCATTTGTGTGTTGGGTTGGGCGTCTTGCCCAGTCTCGTCCACGGTATTATTGCCCCCAGTGCCACTATTGCCTCCAATAATTTGCCTCCCGGTAATCAAATTCGCTCGGCAAAGTGGGCATCTCGCTACCTGAATAGATCGTTCCCTCTCAACGACTTCTCGAAGACAATGTGTATGAAACAGATGACCACACCCCACTTTTTTCACATTGCCTAATGCCATGCTGTTGAGACATATACAGCAAACATCACCGGCAGCTGAAGCTTTCCGAATATCGAGGTCAATAGCATCTTTGAAATGGCTACTTAGTTGGGCCCCGATGCGATATGCGCTTCTTCGTTCAGCAACCTGCAGCCAAGTGATTTGAGAAGGTAGAAGTAAGCAACAAACGGCGACAGTAAACATTACGATCGAAATGAAAGAACTGCAAGCATTGAGCAGACGCACCTTCTTCCCAATAATTGATATTGTTGAGTGCAAATGCAAAGCTAGCACAAAATCCACCAACCCAAAGGTACCATGCCACGCCCAAATCCAAATGTGAATGAAATGTGCCATTGTCAAAATAAGAGCGGACATCTCGAATAAAAATACGGCTACATCGACAATCTTCATACGTCTCGTATGCACGAGCTCTCTCTCCTCAATCTCTCGTTCTAACCTTGCTTCTGGTCGGACCGGCAACGTTGAGACATTAAACTGGGCGTCGTTAATATACTCGCTTTCTGCTGACAATAATTCATTCCGATACTGCTCTAACTGCTCCCTTCTATTCCTCCTACGAAGATTAGCAAGTTCCTCCTCCGTAGACGATATTCGACTACGATGTCTCTCTTCCAAAGTCAATCCAAAATATTTTACAATGTGTGCCATTGTATCTGCTGCTACAAGAGCACAATCGCAGGTTAATAGCAACAGTAGGTGCCATCCTGCTCCACGGAACAGCACGATGCATCCCGCAGCTGCAATGACATCACAAATAAACACTGCCATCAAAAGACGAAGAGTCCCAGGACGTGGAGGTTGACCACTCCGGGAAACGCGATTGGCCGTTGATCCGGCAAGATGTGTTAAACTACGAAGGAAGGATAACACCATGTACCATGAAAATAGTATGAGAAGATCATCTGTGCCGGGGTCAAGAACTGAGGAGATAAGGAGAAGTTTGAACAAGAGATATCCGCCTAATTTTTCGCGTCCCATCCGCCTTTGGCGTCGAGTTTGATCGTCAACAGCATTGCCCTGCTGTTCACCTCGCTGTCGTGATTGAGTAACATTCGACGGCCCCAAGAACAGATCGGCAATAGCTGCATGGATAAGATATACCAATGCAAGAAGAAGGTTGGCAATTGCAATCAATCTTGGTGTGGAAGAGAGTATTTTCTCTGCAAGGCTGCCTGCAGATGAGATTTTCCTCTCTTCTGCACTCCTTGCTCCTGATGCTGTGTCTGCTTCTGATTCTTCCACGGGTGCATGATACGGTGGTGGATCAATGACATCCATTGCAATAGAGTAGAGAGAAAACTTCTTGCCCTTGGAGATTCCACCACTCGTCGTCTGCGATAAAGAAATCAGTTTTTTAGCATCATCGTTCTTCTTCGCCGGGCTCTTTCTTCCCCAATTCCAAGGGAATATAGACCACACAAGCAGATCTTCCTCTCGTTGACTATTTGTTGTGGATGATGGATTGGATAAATTCGTCAGCGTCCCATACATCCAGAAGTTCTGCAATATTATATATTGTTCTTTGTAATGATCTCGAATATTTTCGAATGACTCCGACAGCAATTCCTCCCATGTCAATTTATTATCGGACGGTAATGATCCCATCTTCACCTTCTTGGGTGCACGCTCTGTATTGGTAGTCTTCATGGATCGATGATGACTCTGATAATGCCATGAAGGTGGGCGAGAGAATTCTTCGTTACTTCTTCCAACAGCACCATGGGAAGAATCTTGCCCTTTTGATGGATAATTATCATCAACTTCGACTGCCCCCCTGTATTTTTTCATTGCACTCATTTCAACCACCTCTTCTGCATGATCACTGCTAGTTTTTACAGCTTCATTCTGTACGTTCTTATCAAAAGAATACTGCAATTGTGAAAAGAGGGGTACACCCCTTCCAGTAGAGGGGGAGGTAACCACCGCTAGGAATGCAAACAGAGCACTGACAATAAAGTAGATTTGTGTCACTGTAAACAAACTCCCCCCTTCACGATGACGATGCATGTGATTGTGATTTGGCGGATGGTGTTGCATTCTCGGCATATCATTATCGTTTCCAGGTGGTTGTCCCTCTTCTCCCAACAGTTGTCCCACCAATCCATCATCATTATCACGCTGCCTCCTCCTCCGCCTTAAACGACTCTCATTCAAATTTCCCTGTAAATTACGTTGATTTTCAACCACCCTATCTAATAGTTGAATAGTCATTTGCTGTTGTTGAGCTAGTTCCATTATTCTTGTTCGACGGTCTTCATCATCAACATCGTCGGAAAGATTTTGTTGTTCTGCCTCGTGATGTGAAGGATCGTCATCATCAGCGGCGGCGCCGGCGGTAATAGTGGCGGCGGTCCCTTCTATAGTTTCCATCCTATCGTTGCGTTGTTGTTGCTGCTGTTGTTTTTAATCAAATGCTAATCTATTGAGAGTATCGTATTGTTTGGACACATCAACACTATTGTACATCTAAATCATTCCAGAATGATGTCACTCGGAATTTTCAGTTCGTTTTTATGTACACTTTGTGATGGATCAGGAGGTAGGTGCCCTTGTCGGTGAAGCGAAAGGTTTAGAACCAGGATAGACAAAAATGATAGCTAGAGATAGAGTATTTGGTTACAATGTATTCTATCCCCATTGAGATACCAAGTCTTCATCAACATCGTTTTCTTCCTGTGTGGAACTGCAAATGACGTCGTAGTATCCTACGTTTGTTTATCAACTGCTGAATAAAATATGTCCTCGTTGACAAGCTCTCCACTACTACTACGACTCTGCTCACCAGTATCTCCGATTGTGAGGGCATAGTCCACAGAAGCTAAAACTTCTTCATTCTTTCCACACTTGGTTGGATCATCTTTATCGTCATCAGGAACTCCTTTCATCCTTTCCTTCAACGCAGGTTGGAGGTAGCTACCCTTCAACAATCCCTTTAACGACTCGTCTCCTTCATTCTGACTGTCCACCAAAGCACACTCTCCAACAGGAAGGAATTTGGTAACAGTGTAATGCCTCTTTTTGAAGTATGCATCAAACAAAATACTAGCCACAATCAACGGAAGCAAGAGTAATGCAGGAGTCAACGCCCCCTTAAGTAGAATGACTGCGAAGAGGATTAGCTCTGCCACAATCATACATACGATGGAGATCTTGGTAAAACTGATCCAGAGCTTTCCTCCGGAATCATTTGAAATGGGGTAAATGTAGATGAATTGGTTGCGAAATCCAATTACGAGGGCAGCGAAGACGAATAGCGTGAAATATGAAGTGATTGGTGACATGCAGGCATACACAAAGAGGACCATTTGAATCAGAATAGTCTTTTGACCCAGCTCGCGTCCGAAATAGAATTCCTGAGGGTCGTCGAGTGAGCGCAAGCCCAGAAGCGTTTCATTCCGTTCTTTTTCTGTCAAGTTATGTCCAAGCATATTTGCTACGATCCGGCGAAGTAGATTGGTAACGTAGGGTGTTAGTCGGAGGAGTTCAAGGCCCATTGACAAAGTATTTTGGACGACTGCAAGGCGTGAGAAAGTTGATGGGATGGTTAGAGGCATGCACCGATTCGGAAAGTATAAGCAATTGCAAATTGGCGAATCTTACTCATGATTTGGATTAGGTAGGCAGCTTGGGCCGGCAAGGCCTCTGCAACGATTGCAAATGCCTGTAGAAAAAGGGAGATAGAATATCAGAAGAGACGCCTTGTTGCAGCAACCACATCACACGAAACGATACCGAGTTCAAATTCATAGTCATATGCAATACTTACAGCAGTCGGGTTCTGTACAATACTCTGCAGCGCTCGAAACAACGTCGACGCAATAGTCGAGATAAAGAAAGTCTGAATAATCGTAAACGACGCCAATTTCGCCATCAACGAATGATGTTGCATCGTTTCAACTTCAATGAGACCCTCCAACTTGGAGAAGAGAAGTAAGATTTGCGGTAGCAAACTGATGAATATTACCAAAATCAAAGGGGCGAGCTGTGCCAACAGTGCAGAAAACCAAGGATACTTCTGAACCGGCCCGGCAAGGAATGGTAAAAGTTCAGTCAATCTGCTAACATTTCCCAGTGATGCAAAGAAACCAACGGGGATCGTCCAAGTGATGCAAAGCACGATTGTCAATACCAAACTGAGGAGTTCACCACCTTGAACGGTAATATTGGTTTTGCCAACATTCCTCCAATTCACCAAATGAGGTAGTGGAGGCTCCACTGCAACGCATGACCAAGCCTCCTTATTGTGCACTGCTTGCCGAGCTAGATTGGCATATGTTACACTTGAAAATGAGACAAACGCAGCGTTGCGTGGGGCGCCGTCTTCAGCTCCTGTAATAATTGATTTCACCATTGTAGCGCCTGACACGACTGTTCCCGATATCAAGTTGGCAGTGTCCATGATGGTGCCCGATACCAAGTTGACTGTTCCCGATACGGACGGGCGTGCCGAAGAACTTGTTGTTTGTAGGGGTGTCGTCTCTTTCGACACTCCAACCTCCACATCCTTGTCTTCTTCATCTTCATCATCATCGTCAACAACAAAAATATCATCGTCGTCATCATCCCCTCTTCTTTGCTCTTGCAACAACTCAATCCGATCAATCTCCCTCCCAATCTCATCATTCAACTCTTCCAACTCCTTCATCCACTCAGGAATACTCTCCACCTTTTCTCCACCACACATAATCAACTTGGGGTTGTCCAAATTAGGTGGCTTACGATGCATAGGAATCTTCCCCTTCACATCCCTCAAATTAATCGCATGTTCCAACTTTGGCAATATCTTATCCCGTCTCCCCACTTTCTTTTCCAATTTGGGAATCTTGACTGCCAACTGAACATCGGCCACAATGTCCGAATCATGATGTGAAAAACAATGTGTAAAGTATTCACGAATGGCGTGATTACTCTGCATTTCTTTGGGTAGACCCGACAAATAAATGGTGTAGTTCTGTACACGTCTTTGCGAGAGGAATTTGTGACGTAATGTGGTGAACCAATCAAAGTCTTTGGCGATTAGGTACATGGCTGATCCGAAGAATGTGTAGGCGGCTAAAGTTGTGGCATAAATGGAGTTGGATCCCTGGGGTAGATTTGATAAGCTAACTTCCATTACTGGATCGGATAAATCTGCTTCTGCTGATGCTCCTCCCATGCCTGTGAATTTGTAAATTGGCATGAGATAGATTGAATTGACTACCGCCACAAACGACAATTTGACACCCAACTCTAATAAGCGAATAGTGGTCACTGCATCCATCCCACATTGACTGGCAATTTCATCATAGCTGAATTGAAATATCTTGAATATCCATGACAAGTGTCCATATGACTCTTGAGCAATGGGCGTATTCAATTTCGGATAGGATTGTTTGATGTTGTAAAGACGGGGAAATTTGGGCCGCAGAAAGACGTAGACAAAAAAAAGTGCCATGTAGACTGATATATAGATTTTGCACGTTGTTGTGAGTATTCCAGTTTGGGTTGTTTCGGTGGTGGGTGATGCATCTCCTTCATTGTTGGTGGAGTTGTTGTTGTCGGCGGACGTTTGGAGGAGACGGTTGAAATGATTTGTGTATTCGAATAATTGATCCATTGTGGATGCTGAAGAAATGAACGATATTGCTAGTAGTGGAAGGCGTTGTGTCCTCTTTGGTTGGCAATAATCGCTGGCTGGCTAATTGAACGATGGAGGAAACAATTGTTTGTCGGTTCCTCTTCCGGCCAGCAGATCTTGGATGTGCACTGGATGTGCACAAAATTCTTGCGATGTGTTTTCCGGGAATTTTTTCCAGCGACAGCTATCTCCACGACGACACTGCTGTACTAATAAGTACTTCTCCTCATGAACAACCATTCAAGACTGTTTCATTTCTTTCAGTTCTGTTAGATTTCGATAGATGCTGTTGCTGTTCGTTGATGCTCTTTTGACTTTTGAAACAATGAAGTGATTGATCAAGTACAATACCAGTCCGAATTTTGAATTTACTTGTTTCTCAAAATTGAGAACAATGAGATACCATCGGCAAAGAGATGCATCAAGATGTTGACATTTTGATTTGGTCCTTGCTTTGTTGGTTGCTCTCAGCGTTGATGCAAGATGCAAGACGAAGAAGAACAAAAAACTCCTAATTATCAAACCATTTGCTAATCAGTAAGTGAGAGTTGGTCGCTTGTTCTCTAATAAATAACAATGATTAGCTTCTTCAGTGCTATCGCTATCGCTATCTCTTCAGAGAAATGACATTCCTGGCCCAGGCGCAATGGCACTGGGAACAGCCGACGGCACCTGCTGCAATAATTTGATTAACGCAAACGCCTTTTTCGCTGCACCCCACCTTACATACGCATCATGCGATTGCTGGATCATTTCTTTTGTCTTGGCATTATTCCCGACTGAGTCGTAGAAATGAGCAGCAAATTCACATGCGAGGGCCTCGTGGCTGGAATTATTATGTTTCTTCGTGTTGGCAATGGCTGCATCAAAGGATTCAATAGCTCCATTCGTGTCGCCCTGAGTATGATGTAGTTCAGCTTTCAACATGTGATATCTGTGGTTGCAATCCCAGGGGCTAATCTTCGCCCAGTCTTCATAGGCAGCGACAGCATTCATGCCTCTTTGCATCCAGTGCACTTCTCTCGTCTCACGTGCCCAATGCAATGAAAGCATGCCTGCTATAAAAGTAAATTCAAACTCGGTTATTTTCAGTTGTTGCATGTTGTCAAGTACTGTGAAAAAGTTTGGATATAGCGTCATTGTTGTGTACGCTTTGGCAAAGTCTCTGAGGAATAATGACTCTGCAAAACCAATTACTACTGCAGCGCGCACAAAGACTAGTTCATTCTTCGCAATTGCTGTCTGCACAACGTCATAGCTTGGGGCAGTTGCCAATTGTGGGAGGATGGTTGAGGGATCGAAAGTAATGCCACTTAAATTTGATAACGACTTGTAGATAGGAGCTAGAAAGAGCTGTAAAATGCCCATGTGGTTCAATTCATTCTGTGTACAAGGTCGACAGTAAGCAATACGACAAAATGAGTTTCGTACATGAGAGCGCTATACGCAAAACAATTTGAAACCAACACTTACGTGCTTTAACGCAAAAGCTTTCACTTCATCTAACAAAAGTGGAATCTTCTTCCCACTTTGCAGCGATCGTAAAACATAAATTGTTGTGTTGAAAATAGATTGCTCTGAAGTGCCGCTGCCAAATGCAATGCGACAGGCTTTCAAAAGTGGAGGCAATGCTCGTGACATCGGTTGCGCGAAACAGAGTACTGCTCCATATATTCTACTGTAGACTCGAGAAATCAATTCTTCGGAGTTGTACAGTCGAAGCATTGATAGAGCAGACTTTGCAAGTGAAGAAGCTTCTTGCATGTCACCTAGAAAATTCATGGTAGAACACGCAAAGACAGAAAGGGCGAAAACAGTGTCTTCGCAGTGGCCATGTTGGATCGACATGCGTATCATTTTGCATGCGAAAAACCCACTCAAGTGCGTCATTTGCTGATTGTAGTAAAGAACCAGCATGGCCATCAGTTTCATTGCCATGCGCTTATTACGATCAGTCATCGGCGGCAGTTGGAGGAGTACATCTTTTCGAGCTCCGCTCAACATTTGCTTCAGCGATGAGAAATCAACCATTGCCATTGGGGCATCAACAGTATTGGGATTGATAACCTCTCCAAGAGACTTCAGCAGATAATATATCTGTTCCTTGGCCTTTTCTGTGTTTCCAATTGCTAGCACATTGATATACAAGCAATACGACTTGAACTTATCCTCAAAGCTTCTCGCCATTGAGAATATTTTGTTCGTCTGGATAGCGACTTGGTCGTGAAGGCCTCCAGAATAATTCGCTGCGGCTGCTGATTCGTGGAGACTGAGAGCCAGCTCATACTGATCATTCCAGTAGTCTCCTTGCAGGAATGAGATACCTGCTTCAAAATAATCCAAAGCAGCTCGAAAGTTTGTCGCCTTTTTCCCCGCGTTAAGGTTCAACTGAGCGAATACTTGACTTTGTCCAAGATTTTTTGATACAGCATGACTGCCGATAATATTGATGATGTCAACCGTCGTAAAGAGATAGGCATCAGCTTCTTTATCTTGTTTGCAATGTGGCAGTAGACAAGCAACGATCCTAAGCATGACAGGAATGCGATCCGGCACTGCAATAAGATTGAAAGCAGCCTGCTTAATCGTTTCGTGCATGAAAGTGAAAGTGGGACCAGCAATATCCAGAAGTCCCTCACGCTGCGCAGTGTACAATGATGGTATCAAAGTGGACCCATCACTTCCATCGTGCGTTTTCACAACTTCAAGAACGTCCCTATCGATATGCGATCCAAGCACTGATAGTATTTTGACGGCAGACAAAACTTCACTGGGTAATTGCTCAAGCTTGCACGCCAAAAGAGCTGCCACACCACTGGAAATCTTCTTTAAATCAATAGAGTCAACGTCCCATCCCCAACCATTTGCTGAGTTGTGAATCAGCAGCTTCTCTGTAAGCAAAGCATCCAAGAACTCTACTACAAATAATGGAATTCCAAGTGTTTTCTGATGGACAACTTCGGCTAACGACCTCGTTTTTCTTCGAGGGAGACAGAGAGCTTCAGAGACCATCACATTCAATGACTCTAGCTCGAAACCACGAAGAGCAATTGGAGTCGTATTGACAAAGTCAATTGCTTCGAATTGTGTCAGCATTTTCAACAGCAATGGCTCGTTCTCGGCGGTGTCAACGGTACGGTGCGCACCAACAAATAGTAAATTACTATTTCTTGTTCCACCACCAGTGGACCCCACCCTATTTACCAGGTCTTTCAGCAACGCCAGAGAGGCGTCTCCAGCGAATTGTAACTAAGGTACATAATAGATATTGAAAGTCAATAGTGAGCGCATTTGAATAACGATGATATCGGAGAATCTTCCGAAGAAGACGTTAGTAATGTGCAAAAAAGTAATACTCACATCATCAGTAAAGAACAAAACCGGTCTCAATCGAGATAATGCATCCAGCAATGTGACGAACAAGTGCTCGTGCTTTGGCCTCTGCACATTATTCGTATCCAGGACCTCTTCCGCATCTAACTTCCGATTGGGATACACATCGTTTAGGACACGACGTAAACTTGGCATCAGTTGAGACAGCGTTGTCAATCCAATCCATCCGATCAATCCCTCCAATGTCAGACAAATATTCCGAGAGCAACACCCATTGGAACAACAGCGTTGGGCACCGGGAGCATCTTTCACCGCAGATACATCATTGGAACATAACAATGTACACGATGCAAAGAACTCATCAAATCCCAACGCAATTACCGATAGTGGATCAGGATCCGCTTTCTTTTCAAACTTGCATCGTAAAAATATCCACCCCCGACCCTGCAATGGTTTTCGTATGTCTTGCACCAATAGTGATTTACCCGTACCTGCACGACCACTAATAATCACCACTTCTTTCGTCCGTTGCTGCTGATTCTTCTGATGCTTCGACATACTCTCCTCCTCATTATTATTGCAACTTTCAATCCGACGAACCGCACTCATCAAAAGATCCATCTCCTTCTCCCTCCCAAACACATGATTACTCCCAAACACAATTTCCCACCGTGAATTCACCGTTCCATATAAAAAGGCATCAGGAAAATCAATCATTTGCTTCAAATCGGAAAGAACATCGGCTATAGATGTAAAGATGGAATCCTCATGATGATGATCATGATGATGATGATGGGGATAACTGCTCCCACTCCCCCCACTATCACCCTCACCCTCATCATCATGATGATCCTCCTCCTCCTCCTTTTCCAACACACGAGACGAATACAACAAATCCGAAACAAATCGACACAAATGAAGAGGCAAATTACTACTACTACACTTCCTCATACTCTCAATGATGTAATCATCTTCTCGATCGGATGAATCCCCCGGCATGGCAAAATTGAGTAATATATCCATAATGGCATCTTCTTCTCGATGTATTTTGTTTGTTTTGGAATCTTTGTCATGTTTGTGACCATTGGTGGTAGTAGTAGCAGTATTGTTGTTGTTTTTGGTGGTAGTGGAGGGAGAGGTGGAATTGTTGTGGACCTTTTGCTTCTTTCGAGTAGGTGATGATGATGATGTTGTTGTTGCAGCAGCAGTAGTCTTCTTCTTGGTCGATACAGGAGTATTATAATCATCTACAACATCATCATCATCGACAATGGGGACAGATTCCCCCTCGGTAAATAGGACGTAGAATAAGTTTCCGAGTGCTCCCAACATGTTGCCCAATTTGCCATTCGTATTGCTACTACTACTGCTGCTGCTGCTGTTGTTGTTGTTGTTGTTGGGAGTGGTGGTAGTAGTACATGTCAATTTGTTACTTGGGTTCGTTCCACCATTCGTTGTTGATGCATCATCATCATCATCATCCTCCCCACCCTGACTCCCATCACAATCGAACGCAGTAGTATTATTATTACTACTACTATTGTGACATTTATGAAATTCTACCGCCATCACCTCCCCCGTTACTTGATTTTCAATAATCGTTATCCCATGTTGAGTTATATCACTTGCTGTTGGAATAAATGATGATGATGATGTTTGACCACAATTATTATTCGTGGTAGTAGTAGTAGTGTTGTTGTTGGTAGTTGCACCATCATCACCCCTGGTGGTGGTAGTAGTAGTATTATTCAACAATTTTTCTTCCACCCGTTCTAATTTGTCAACTATCAAATATGCAACCTTGACACATTTGACAATATGCTCTTTTTGAAATTTCCCCATCATTCCTTCAATCATTATTGGATTATTGCCCCCTTCGTTATTGTTGTTTGGACCATTATTATTATTTGTAGTAGTAGTGAGAGTGGTGGCCTCTTGTATTTGTCGATCAATTTTTTTAGTAATGATCCAATGTTTGAGAATGGATGACTTTTGTTGTGTGGTGGTGGTGGATGAGGATAAATGAGAGGCGGGTAATTGCAGTAGTAGGGTGTTAGTGTCGTCAATGTCGTTGGTATTGTTGGTGGGCTGCTGCTGCTGGGATGGTGGAGGAAGATTATTAGTTGAAAATGGCGGATGCTGCAAATTAGTCATGTTCTGTTGCAATAATAATTGAGGCGATGACGATGATGATGATTGTTGAAATAATTGATCATTCTTCAATGAATTTTTTGATTTTTTTGACAAAGCTTCCACTGTAGTAGTATTGTTACTATTGGAATTGTCCGCGGAGGTTGCAGGAACTGCTATTGGAGCTGCAGCAGCTACCGCTCCTTGATGATTTCGATTACTATTAACTTGAGTAGAAGAAGAAGAAGAAGGAGCCACCGCCACTCCTCTACTGCCACCGCCATTATTATTATTAGTAGTATGACTATTCCTACGACAAATCGGCAGCAGCTCCTCTTCTTCCTCTCCTCCCAAGTTATTATTATTATTATTCCTATCATCAAACGAGAGGACATCGCCACATTGCATCTCGAGCTGTGCGGCGAGGGAACCCCAGAGATTGGCTTTGGCTTCTTGATGATGATTGGTCATGATGTGCTTTTCTTCTTCTTCTTCTTCTTCGTAATATGTTGTTGGTCTCCTTTACAGAGCCTCTCACTCTCTATCTCTCAGAGATGCGTCTCTGTACTTACTGCAAAGGATGAATGAAGAACTCTGAGCTGGTAATACTTCATACAGTCGCGTTATTTTAGATGGGTAGGCTCAAGATGCTGTGCAGTCTTCGTCGTGTCTGTGTGTGAACCTCAAAAACGCAAAATAGGCTCAAAATAGGGGTATCCTTCGGCATTCACCCAACCTTACTTAGGTATCGTACTACATAAGCCTTAACCGTACGTTATCTGGATACAGATCTACGTAAATAGGTAAGTATTGTACTCTATCTAAAAGTACTTATGATACGATACGATATTATGCATGAGCGCGAGTGTACTTACAAGAGGCTTCATTTTGTATCGTCGAAAGAAGCGATATCGTAAGTACCGGGGTCAATACTTGTGAATAGAAGAAGGATGGAAGCAGAGATCATATGTATGTGCTATTCACAAGTGTTCAGGCACCCGCCTCTCATGCGCTCCTTGGTGCGAACTTGTTGAACAGGTTTTAAAGGTTAACCACTAGAGACCATAGATAGTCGACTATCTATGGTCTAGTGGTTAACTTTTATAACCTGTTCAACAAAACTAGAATCTCAAGACCTGGGTTCAGTTCCACTCTGGAACATCTTCATCGTTTGCAGGATAAGTAGTGTACCATTTCTACATAGGCTTACATACGTACAATACATACATACAATAGACAGACTTCGACTACAATGCTCGCCATTGGGCTTCCATCTCAAGAACTAACAGGTCTTGAGATTCTAGTTTTGTTGAACAGGTCATAAAGGTTAACCACTAGACCATAGATAGTCGACTATCTATGGTCTAGTGGGTTTCTATGGTCTAGAGTGGTTAACCTTTGACTATCTATGGTCTAGTGGTTAACCTTTATGACCTGTTCAACAGAACTCAATCATCCGCGTCATATATATGAGTAAGATTTTTCAAATATCTTATCCTCCAAGATTCCAGATTCCTGAAGATTGCTTGAATCACATCGTCATCTGTCTCTTTTCAGCTATTAGTACAAGTAGTAGTAAGCAGAGTCATCATTCCAGGTTCCGCTTCGCTTCCGAGCACATTTGTCGTTCAGACTGCCGTGCTCATAATCATTTTATCAACTGGAGCTCTCTCTAGAGAGAGTAAGAAGAAGAACTACAGGCATGAACATCATCAAGTCAATAATGACCCAAGACCTCATCGTGGACTTCCCCGCCCATCGCCACTGCAAAAAGTCGGTATATACGCTTCGCCGATACGTCGACCCTGTATCTTGTCCACCGCCACGATGACTACGAAGAGGTAGATCGACAAGATCTCTGGTACGACGACTCAGACTATTCTCGTATGACGCTTGCCAGACAGAACTCTGTTCGCAAGGTTCGGGCATTGGCTTCTGCTGGAGTTCCTGTAACTTATTCTGGAGCTGGACACGAAGGCTCACCATTCCATGAGTGCCTGATTGGCACCGAGCGTCTCCTCACATCCGCGACTATTGTTGCGGTTATGACCTGTAGACGTCGATGCATCCGAGTGGTCCTGGAAGAACAAGCAAGGCAGAGGCAGAGGCAGAGGATGAATTCATCTGAATCTGGCACTGAAATCTTTGGATGGGATGATATCGCATTCGCTTCAATTGATGCGACTCGGAGGGCTGCGGTCAGAGCACGTAAGCTGGGCAAGCTTCACCACGATTCAGTCTAAGTCTAAAAGTAGAAGACCTATTATTTCTTGAAGGTGAAGGGTGCAGCAGCAGCAGAAAAGTGACACTCTTGTGCAATTTGTCTATCACGAAAAAGTTTTTGAATCAGTTGAAATCAGTAGTTATTTTTGTAACAATTGCTATATAATAGGTAGGAGTAATGTCATGATGTATTACTACTACTACTCCTACGAACACAGTGATCCAAACTCGTTTTAATAAGATTAAGATCATATCTCTTCAATTAAAAGTCGTGGTTATATCTAGCCCTTTTGGCATTTGGCATACAGAAGGTGAATACACGGTCAGGAGTTTTATTGGCTGATGCCTTGGTTGGTTGGATGCATGTCCTCCCGCCAGTGTCATGGAGGCAGTCTGTTATATGTACTCCGAAAGTCACAAGTTGAGAAAGCGAAAGTAAGCGGAGATCGTAAATTCAAGTTCTGATCGTTAATTCAAAAGCTCTTTTGCACCCTTTCCCTTGCGAACCTTGGTGCGAACTGCCGCATCCACGTGATAAGATTTTACAACTTATATATGCTATGAGTATAAAACTGAATGAAGTTTTAATTAAGATCAAATCTCTTCCGATAGTTGATATAATAGTCCTTGACATTTGGCAGACAGATAGAAGGTGAAGACTCTTCATGTTGAGCGTTCATTCAAAGTGTATCGATGCAAAAGCCACCCCGCCTTGTATGTACACCATCATCAATGTGTTTAAACTTGTATTCTCTTGCTCTGTCTTTCCTTTTCAATTCGTCAAGTACAACATTAGCATGGTGTGCAGTTTGAACACACCGACTTGACCACAACCTCTACAGCAAATAGTCAGAACCGCTCACATCCACATCCAACGGCAATGAATCCGAAACTTTGGTAAATGTCCCAACATCCTCCCATCCCAATGATTGTCCCAGCCATCCCACACCGAAGATGGCGTTCATTGATAAAAAGAATACGATGAGTGCTGCAAGGATGTAGGTGAAAATGTTGATTCCTAGAAGCTGTGTTGATTTGTGTATTTGATATTTTGGATGAGATAAGTATGTTAGGAGAAGAAGATCCTCAACAACTAATCATGGTAAATACATCACCGGATAGAAATATAACCTTTCTTCACTGTATAAAATCCCCCCAAATAATAATAGCAAACAGAGTGTGCAAACTTACATTCTTCACGACCATCAATTTACTAGGAGCACCCTGTTCAATTTCCTCCCATGTCTGATCCGGAATTTCATCGGCATTATCTAACCCAGTTCCACGGATGATGTCAAGTCCTAGATCGTTTTCTATTACCCGTGATGATGGGTCAATGTTGTTATCGTTACCTACTGTGTTTAATAAGTCATCTTCCGCTGCATGTAGCTTTGTCGTTGATGGAAATACTATAATTGTGCAATGTTGTCGGTATGCCTTTGATGAAGGTACAACGATCTTTTGTGCACAATGTTGCAGAAATAATTTATCATTACTTACAGCTCTATTCTTTATCGTGGTAGATTTTAGTTGTGTCGTTGGTAAAAAGGCAGCAGCAGCAGGAAAGCATGCTGTTATTGAAGCCGTTAAGAGAAACATCAACGCTGACGATCGAGAAGAAAGGAATGGTTCTTTCATTATTATTTGTTCTTTTGCCGGTAGATAAAGATGAATAATATAAGCCAATAAATGATGCTAATGCGTCCCCGCGTGTTCAATCTATCACCCCGAGAAGAAGCTCGCAGGCAATAAGTATCGTAGGCAATAATTTAGATTTAGAGTGGGTCGAACGAGCGCACGAAGAGATAGAGCGGAGAGAATGTCACGTTTACCATAATGTAAGATAAACTGTGACAGTTGCCACCTCACAACTCACAAGCTCACCCTCTTCACCGATCATCGACCATGTCGTCTTTGACTACTTGCAACACAATAATAGTCACTACCAAGATCCTTCTTTGACCATGGTGAAACTCTCCTCTTACAGCCTGCTAACATTAGCAGCAGCACTACTCGCAGCAGCTCCATCAGCTCATGCCTTTGCTCCTCCTACATCTTCCAAAGTGGTGAATAGTCAACTATTACTCCAACAACGTCATCACAAAAAATCTCCACTGTCATCATTTTACAAGAAAGAGTTCACCCCGAAAGAAGTTGTTACAACCCTTCGTTCCTCTTCCTCTTCCTCCTGTGAAATTAATCCTTACATCTCTCCCAAACTAGACACCAATGCCCTCCTCAAATATGCCCTATCGGGCATTACCGAACTAACTCTCTTCGCCACAACCTTCCACCTACTCGATGTAACCTTCACTCAATTACCAGTACTTGACAACGTATCCTCCATCCCCTTCCCACTCACCTTTCTCCTATTCTACGCATGCTCCCTCAAATCACGTGTGTTCAATCCACTCAATAATCAACGACCCAATCGCACCAAGGCAATTGACGGAAAGGGCTCGAATGGATTTCAAGATCGTATCATGCCATCTTGGACACCACCCGGTATCACCTTTCCAATCATGTGGTTATTAATTATTGGACCTATCCGGGCCTATTCGGCAAGTTTGATTGTAGCATCGACTGGAACGTTGTTGTGTGGACCTATCATGGCGTTCATGTTGCATTTGACCGTGGGGGATATTTGGAATACAATTAATAATACGGAGAAACGGTATGGTGCAGCTGTGGTGGGAGTGTTGTGTGTGGTGATTAGTGCGGCGAATGCCTCGTATCAATATTATAGTGTAGATCCATTTGCGGGCAGATTGTTGGGTGCTACTTTGATTTGGTTGTGTACGGCTGCCGCGTTGATTACGGATACGTGGAGATTGAATCCGAGTAGTAGTAGTGAGGAGGGGAAGTTGGTACCGTTGTATCCGGTGGTGGGGGAGGCGGAGACGTCGTTCATGTGGTTTAATAATGAGGATAAAGAGGAATGAATGATTTGTGAGGGAGCATAATATTATGATGATGATGATTATTCAGCAAGTCAATGGTTAATCACACATACAAAATATAACATCATGTATGTCTATATCTCTAGTTCTTCATCATGGGCACGGGGAGTCGTTTGGATACATCAGTTTTACTCCAATGGTCTCCCGCTCGATCTAAAAGATGCTTGGCATTACCCACGGGAGGATAAGCTTGAGTCAATGACATGAGCAGGTTACGAACATTGGTTGCTGCTATATCACCAACATACACTGTAGCACATAATCTCATCTCACCCTTTGACATGTAGTCGCAAGAGGCCGTGGCATGAAGAGCACCATCCCCAATCATCGAGGCTACATTGTATTCATATTGATAGTATCGTGTGGTAGTCTCATCGTCCGATAGAATTTCCAGTTCTGGACCTTCTCCCTCCACGAGCATCAGGGGTATGATCAAGTTGAATGCCATCACTCCCGAGTCGTTAACGTCAGTGTGTATGAATCCTCGTTCACACTGTGATACCCCGATGAATGACAAGTGATATGCGCTAAGACTATCAAGGTTGAAATATGCACCAATCGAATCCAACACTTGGTCAAATCCTCCAGAACTAAGTATAGTCAAGTAATCATCATGTGCAGTCTCGTCAGCGGGTGATAGCCAATGCATGTTTGATTTCCAATGACTTTTTGGTCGATGTACCATCCAATTTTGTTGTTGGAAGGTTACTGACTTCTCTTGTCCTGGATTGTAAGATGGACCATCGATAATTAGTCCACGGTAGAAATCAGTGATTCCCATGTCGTTGGCATACGTTCGAAGCTCTTGCAGTAATGCTTTGGGCAGAGCGACATGATACATGTTTTTTGAGATGCGATTCCCTCCTCCCCATGACATTGGCTTGATGATATCATCATCATCATCATCATCATCTCCGCTAAAATTATTAGTATTGACTTGCTTAGTAGGAGTATCAAATACAGTATCATCAGTGATAACATGAAGAGTGTTCAAGTAATCCGAGACAGTCCACTGCAATCTTGATAAGAGTCTTGACCTACAGCTACTACAGCCATCACCACAGGTCGGAGGAGGAGCAACAAACGCCCAGACGACATGAGGCAGTAGTAGTGCTGCTAGAAGAACCATCTTTGATGATGATGATGATGCCGGTCGGCCCATGGTAGAGAGTGATATAAGACACATCATCATTATGTTCCTTTTCTTCAATAGCCTCCATCCTCCTCCAGGTCATCCGGCCGGCCAAGAGCGACGAAGGACTGCATTATTCATCGCACAATCAGGCTAGCTCAAGCTCATGTTGTAAGAGTAGAGCTCATAGCCATACGGGCGAGGAAGGACCTCATTGTTTTTGATAGATTGAGATTGCTCTGCTCCCTCTCGCCTCTCGCGCCAAAAATAAGTTTCTATCACATCATGGTGTCACATCATGATTAGTTGCGTGCATAACCTACCAATGCACCATTGTAATTACCTCTAGCGCGTGGGCTGTTCCCGTCTGCATGCATCTTCTCCGTATAAACACGTTTCGGAACAGTGTCTTTCTGTTGTTGGCTAGAGAAAAGCTTGCATGTTGCATTGGACCATACCTCACCACTGTATTCGCTTGAGCGCATCATGGAAGGCTCAGCTCTCTCTAGAGAGAGGCGATGATGAGCAAGAAGCAAGCAAGGTCCAGTCTTTGACTTGATTGTGTGATGTTGTTGCTCCGTCTGTAATAATTTCGATACCCACCTTCTATTGTTTCGTCACATCCGTTTCTCCCATTCTTTTCCACGCCAACCAAAGCCTCCCCCCTCCCTTAATCGACTCTAATATGTCTTTCCGTAACGATTCCATTTCATCCTCTGCAGAGGTAGAATACTGATGAACTAATAATGATATTACTATACACGATGAATAAATCACGCTTCATTTTTGATAACTATTATTTAACACTTTGCTTTTCTTCCATCTTCAAAAACAAGTGAGTTTCAATCCATCTCTTTTTGACGTTGCAACCTCATTTCAAATCCTTTACAATTCAAATTGCTGCATTCATCTTTTCTC
This sequence comes from Skeletonema menzelii, assembly GCA_036940005.1. Lineage (NCBI taxonomy): Eukaryota > Bacillariophyta > Thalassiosirophyceae > Thalassiosirales > Thalassiosiraceae > Skeletonema > Skeletonema menzelii. The sequence goes on along the minus strand of JALLBH010000336.1, from coordinate 36,764 downwards.
CTTCATCAACTGTTTTGATTTGTCAAGATTGATGATGATGTTGTGTGTGCAAATCATGTGCACCAATAATCATTACGCTTCAATCTGTTGCTGTTGCTGCTGCTGCTTCTTCATCTGCTCACCCCCCTCCTCCTCCTCCTCTTCCATCTGACCAGTTGGCAAACCATCCACCACACTCCCCATCCCCACATCGACCAAAGTCTCATCAAACGTAACAAACGCCTTTTTATAATCCGGTCGTTTCCCATACGCAACCTTTCGTTTCCCAATAATTCTCATTCGTTTTCCTAAATAATTCTGAGTTCGCACATGTACTACTGGCAAGTTATATATTTTGGTTAGATATTCTTGTACTTCATGTTTGGTCATTTGAGGTTGGATGCGAAAGATTGCTGTGGCGGGTGAGGTGGTGGTGGCGTTGGTGGCGTGGAGGAGGATTAGGGGGAGGGTTGGCATCCATTGAAGGTTGGGACGGGAAGAAGAAGATGAGGTGGTGGTGAGGAGTTGTTTGGTGAAACGGGTGAGGGTGGCGCTGAACATTGTTATTATTGTTTGTTGTTGCTGCTTTGATGATGATGATGCTATGAGATGATGATAATGATGCCTACAAGAGTATGGTATGTTGATGTCGGCTTCAAACTGACTTTTCATCGTTCATCGTCGGGAGATCTGTCCGTATCACCTATCCATTTAACGGAAGGGCTATCCTGGGATAGTCAACCTAAAATACATGGTAAAATGACAAGGCAGCCCCTATCATCTTGCCACCCCTCTCTCCTCTCGCGGAAAAAATCGACTATCACCATGATGATGGCAGCACGTGCATTTGCTAATCATAAATGACTTGGGAATCAATTACTGTTGCATTATATCATCTCTACCTTTCTAATTATCGGCAGCCAAACAGCGTCATCGTCACAGTCGAAACAGAATTTTGTCCCTTTCCTCAACTTCAAAGGCCCACCTATATCTCTACACTTGCAAATAGATTGAGTTGTCTATCTTTTCCATCTTGACGAGAGTCAAGTCTAATATAACACATCAGGAATTTTATATTCTTCAGCATCACACTACACAAAAAATGATGATGAACATAACCACCACCACCTCCAGAGTTCTAGGAGCAGGAGCAGGAGGAAGCCATCAAGGCATATCATCTAGCAGATGTCTTCGACGGATACGTCGCCTTCAAGAGCTACAACGTGACGGTTATTATGCCTCTTTGACACATTATTCTTCATCATCTTCTTCTTCTTCTCGGCTGTTGATGCACCGATGTTGTGGCAGGACTCCAATTTCGCCATCACTTGCTGCACTAACAACATCATCATCACCAAATCATCGTCATCATGATCATCGTCAATTTCACAACACATCAATTCATCCATCCGATAATCTCCTTGGTCACAGTCCCATGGCACGTTCCACACCCAACACCACCACCAACAACAACAACACCGTCAAAAAACCAATCTCCCCCTTTGGCGTAGACTCCAACACCACCGGAGGAGGAATCTGGGAACAAACATCCACCAAAAAGACCAAATTAAATGAATTATTAACCGAATTGACCGAACGGGGGATTGATACGGGTAGTAGAGGGATGGAAACTTTGGATGATGTTGCGGAGGGGGAAGAGAGGTTGGATTTGGATTTGGTGGATGGGTTGAAGATTTTGGTTAGGATTGTGGATAATGGTGGTGTGGATGTTGATGGTGGTGAGAGTCGTATTGGACAGTATGAGAATGAAGTGATCAATGTTGACATTGAACAGTCTGCCAAACTAGCCACGTTACAAGTATTCAAACTATTTGAAACTACTACAACAACAACAGCAGAAGAAGAATGGACAAAGGAAGTGTTTGAATCCAAAATGAATGAAGCTATACGAATCTTATCTGAGGGGTGTGGTCTCACTAATCATGGCGTATCTGACAACAAGAAGAAGAAGAGGGAAGAACCAGTGGCCGGGTCTTTGGATGTATCTCATCCATTTTGTTATTTGAGACAATTTGTCGTATCAGAAGCTAATGGTGACACCAACAATAATGATGATGATGATCTAGATCCAACCATCCAACAGCAAATCCAAACATACAACAACATCACCCAACATGCACTCACATCCTCCACAACATTGTACCGTACCCTCCTCCTACGTGCCACAGCTCAAACACTCCTCAATAATTGGGATCACCTTACCACAATTACAAGTGGGGATATTGATCGTGCCGCCATTTCAAAAACAGTGATATCATCCTCCGAGCAACAACGTACGACGGTGAATGCGGATTCGATTCGGAATGTGTTGTATGCCTATGCACATGATTCACCACAGGAATGGGTTCAATCGTGGTGGAAATTAATTGATGCCGATGGTGATGGATTGATTGATCAGGAGGAAATGAATGTTTGTGTCGATTTGAGTATTGAAGTGGTTCATTTGGCATTGGGGGATATGTTCAATATGTCCTTGGAGGTTTGTCCAGTACGAACAATTGGACTAGGGGGGGAAGAGGAGGCGAGGAAGAAGAATGCTTGGTTTTTAGGAGTCGAACAAGAGGATCGTGATGGTGGTGATGTTGCAATAATTCCAACAAATATTTCTCCGGCAAAATTGTCATGGCGTAATCGACGTAAGGAACTGAAGCAACGAAAGATACTCAAAAAGACTTTCCAAGGCACCATTGCACGACACTTTCGTGATCAAGCCGAGGCTCCTCATCGATTACGTTGCATCTATGCATGGGCTGAGAAGGCACATCAGGATAATAAACTTGATTCAGTATTGGTAGATGCTAGTGAAGATTGGGGGTCGGGTGCTGCATCGGCCGTCATGGGACGAAAGCGATATGTGGAGTTGGAACCAAAGATTTCGTATCCGGAATTCAGACAAGTGCAGAAGAAACAGTTTCCACATTTGGATAAGATTGGGGAGGAGATCATTACAAGTTTCAAGGAAGATTTGTGGTTGCTGCAGGGGTCGAAGAGGCAGAATAAGGAATTGAGAAGGGATGGTTTGTTGTTTTTGCTAGCGATCAGTGTAGTCGATTTGGGTATTTGGATGGTGTAGACAAAAGGGAAAATAGTTTTATCTAAATCGAGGTAATGAGTTTGACCATGGCATCTCTTTGTATCTCATCGAGAGCTCTTTCCTCTCCACCGACATTGTGCAATCTTCTCAGGTTTGGCGACAACTTCAATGAAATCACACGTCCTACATCATCTCCAACAATCAACACAAACTCCTTCCGATTGAAGGTTGCCTTTGTTAGTGCCCTCTTGTCCACCTTTTGCGAACACATTGGCTCCCGTTTGTTCTGAGCCAAGTCAAACACGTGAACCTTCCCATCTGTAGTTACTGCCGCAAAGACTGTGGAGGAATAGGGTGACCAACATACATCTCCTACATCATCGCCCAAATCAAAGTGCAATAGGCATTGAGACGAGTTGTAATCCCAAATCTTGACAGTCCAATCAGCTGAACAGGATATGAATATGTCTTCGTGAAATGGATTCCACTGTATTGCGTGAACTCCCATGTGATGCCCATCGTATGATTTAATGTATTGGCCGCTGTACGCCTTCGAACATGCATGAATATTTCCTTCTTCAGTTCCCACTAAGAACAAATTGTCGAGCTTGGAATTGAAGTCAAAAGCGGAGCCCCCAGCCAATCCGCTTGTTGCTGGTTCAAGGTTGCTAATATCTTCCTTCTTGTTACTGACAGGGCTAGTGAGCTTTAGGAACATGAATGGCTCCATTTTTAGTTCATTCTTGCTCATTGTCCAATTGGCAACCTTGCCATCACTCGAGATGGAGTAAAAGTTGAACGCATTCGAATGTCGCCAACATACTTGCCACACCGGATCCGAGTGTTTCCCCGACCGTAGGCATGACGAATAGATAGGTGCGTTGCTTCGATTCTTGATATCATACACTAATACTGATCCATCGTAGCATCCTACAGCCAATAGTGATGGATATTGTGGATGAAAGTCCAAACACATCACTCCACTCTCCACACTCATAATGTATTCTGGGTGGGAAGTATTCTTTAACGAGAAACAACATACCATGCCAGAGCTTTGGCGCATGTATTCATACGAGCCATATCCCACCGCGAACAAATCATTGTACCGAGGGTTCCAGCAGAGAGATGTGACTTGCTTCTTGTTCGTTCGGCTAGTGGCAAATGTCCATAGCGGCATCACGACTCCTTCTCCGTGTTCGCGAAATTGATCTCCCTCGTCCTCGTAGTACTTGAAGTCTTGGAATACGTCATCTTGAGCATTTTGGTTCACGAGACGCTCCATTATTTTGAGCGTATTTCCCATGGTCTCACTGTGGATTGTGTCCAAGATATCTTGCTCACTACTGCTACTACTTCTTGGCAAGGGGGAAGATGGTTCCTTATAGTCTAACATCATTGAAGCCAACTTATTATCCTCGGTGCCTTGATTCTCCATCATCTTTTGATTTACGAGGAAATCGGCCTTGTAGTTATCATATATCTTCCATTGACTTACGTCATCTTGGTATTGCGTCACGAGAGGAGGTTCCGTGTTGATAGCACGGGATTTGAGAGGGTTGTTGAATGTCTGCGAAGCTCGTTCCGAGAAGTTGAATTGATTCTTTGCCATGGTCCGGTCGTCGGAGTCGCCTTTGCCCTCAACAGCTGCCACCGCAGTAGCCTTACCATCCGAATCACTTGATTCGCTATCGTGGACATCGGGTATTATTGACACCGCTCCTTCTTGCTGGGCCATTAACTTTTTGCACTCATCACTATTCACATGCATACTGCATCCCTCAAGAGAAAAGTGAATTGCCATATTATCACCTTGACCAGGCGGATCCGGCTTGTAACATTTATCCTTGAAGCTAAATCTGCAAACATTCTGGGGTAAATTTGGATCATCTCCCGTCAAGATGCGTGTGAAGTCTTCTTCTAATTCCTTCTCTGTAAGAGTCAGCTGATTCTCGGGCTTTATCACTCGCCGCAGGGGTTCGTCAAGAGCATCCGAGTAGGAGCCAGACGAGCGCTTCGGAGTTTTACTCGATGCAGCAGAGTTGGGCCTTCTCTTTTGCGTTTTGGGCTGAGGCGACTTTGATGCAGTAGTAGGGTCTTTATCTTTTCGTCTACTCTTGACGACAACAGGTGAAGTCGGTCCACTCGATGGCGACTTGCCATTGGTTGGAGATCGAACGACCTTGTTTTGCTTTGGAGTTGGAACCGATTTCGACGTTCGAAGCACCATTGCAATGGTCAATTGTTTACCATTGAATAATACCGATGTCGATGTATGAGAACCAGGTTTCCACTCCGATTACGAGGAGATAGAATGATAGAAAGAGCAATCAAGAAGCAATCAAGAAGCTATTAATTCTTCTGTTTTGAGGAGGGTCAATTTAAATTTGAATTTTTGTGACAATGACACGCTGCTTCTGCGCAAAGCTTGACAAGTAAGTAGATAGATGATATCGTACTCCTCAATCAAATTTACCAGACAGACTATGCCTAACAATTCCAATTCGACTTGCATTTCAGAGGAGGGTGTAATGTGTATGAGATTGAAATAATGGTCTTTTATATTTACTTTTGCTAATATCTTCGAGATAAAAGCATTCCTTTGTATTTATATACAATATGATGGCGCCATTCCGAATTTGGTTCAGGTTACTGCATTCCTTGGCAGTCACTCACAAATTCAAATTGGTTCGCCTTCTCTGTCCCTGCATGCCGAACCCCTCTAGTTATTACCAATGACACCGAAGAAAAGACGACGTAGCACATCGACTGTTGCATTTCCAGTGGCGTTACCGAGTGCGTTCAGCTGTTCGTCTGAAATGTCGCCGGGTAACGCTAACGCATCATCGTCAAAGGATAGTGGGTGAACCTCAAATGAAATCCTTGTGTCACCCACCTCGGTCTCTTGGGCCACCTCCACCTGTTCATTATCATTATTCGCATTGTCGATGCTCATGAGGAATGCATTCATCGTCGTGTCTTGTACTACTGGATCTTCATGCTCGTGAGCAGGTTGGCTTGGTGCTTCGGCTGATGGATCGGAGCCTCCGATAGCATGAGCATCGCCATCATGTGCCTCGGTAGCAGCAGCAGTAATGAATGTCATCGCAGCGGAATCGTTTTCTTCAGAGATCTTATGTTGTGGATGTTGTGGGCTTGGACTAGTGCGGTTGTTGTTATTTCTTATGCCTGTGTTGACGATAGGTTGCTAAGTAGGGTTAGGGTGGTTAATTAACCCTAGCTTGCGGAAGTGATCGTGGAAACAGTTGCCTTCTTCAAGTTTGATTGTGTCCATCACCGCTCATTATGATATTGATAATTACAAGAGGGCTTTGCTACATCGGAATCAATTGGGAGTACAATGAATGAAATTTTTTGTCAGAGACAAATTGCCATGTCACGGCACCAAGCAGGATTGAGATGATTGAGAGATGCCTGTTTCTTTTGTCTCTTTTCTTTGTACTAATTCCGTTGTTCGAATTCCCCGTGAGATTTCTTGGTCCCGTGACGTAATCTGATTTCCCTTTCTTGGTCGGAAAAGTTAAAGGGTTAACTCTTTGCGGGGGGCGGGGGCCCGCAGTTTTGGTAAAAGTATCTGTCTCAGGCGGATGGAGAGGGCAGAGGATAACCTTTTTTTTCGGCTATTGTAAACTATCTTCGAACTTATTACAGAGCATTACTTGGTCTCTACAATAGTGGGTCGACCCCAAGCTTGCATTTGGAAATTTTAAGTTTGAAAAGTCTTGGTGGTTGGGTGTGTACCTTGTTGTGGGGGTGTCCCATTTCCGGATACACAGGCTTGATCGCATGCCTAACAAGAGAGATGCGGACTTAATATTGCATCCTGTAAGAGAGGAGAGAGAGTTGTAAGAGAGTTTCTGTGGTGTTCCCTAGGTCCCATTTCCGGATACACAGGCTTGATCGCATGCCTAACAAGAGAGATGCGGACCATCTCTTTTTGAGGTGTAACCACCACATCCACTGATACTTGTCACTGTGTTGTCAAGAAGTGTCAGAGTGCGCTTCTTCTCCGACCACGAAGGTGTCGATGATATAGAGGGTGCTGTCTGTAGACTTTCAGTAAGACTATCTAATATTGCATCCTGTAAGAGAGGAGAGAGAGTTGTAAGAGAGTTTCTGTGGTGTAATCCTAGGGAAAATGATTCGTGTGCTATTAAGATGTGGGGATAATAGGCTTAATGCTTCTTTAAAGTTTCATGTTCATACAGATGGTCATTGGTCATTAACACACACTCTCTATCTATCTCTAGAGAGAGCCTGATTTCGAAGCATATTGCCCAACCCTGCTGGTTTTCACACCTATTACCTATACGTTACATGCACGCAGACAATCTAGGCAGCGTATGAGTCTTCGTGGCGTATGAGTCTCCTTTCATGAAGCCACAAAAGTCATTTACTGCAATGTAGCTGGTTGCAGTTATCAGCCGACCGGACTATTCCATCGCCTGCACTTGAGGAACAGTTCTGCGTCATTATTGACTATATATAGCATCAGCCAACCTCCCTTATCAGCTTTCAACATCATAGTATCAAGCGAGCGGCTAAAAACGTCTGTTCTCCCCGGAGCTTGCATAGTTTTTGAATGTGTCATGCAGCAGTCCAGCCAGAACATTTTTTGAATGGACATCCAACTGGATGTATACTGTGTACTTACAACAATTGATCTGCCGCCCNAGCTTGCGGAAGTGATCGTGGAAACAGTTGCCTTCTTCAAGTTTGATTGTGTCCATCACCGCTCATTATGATGTATATTGATAATTACAAGAGGGCTTTGCTACATCGGAATCAATGGACATCCAACTGGATGTATACTGTGTACTTACAACAATTGATCTGCCGCCCATGGATTGTCGAATCATACATGAGTAATGTATATAATATATCTCTTTGACTCTATATTGTCCCAAAGACTTCCAATAATCATCACCATCACCAACTCCCCTTCGTTTCTCATTGGAACAAATCCAAAAACGAACAAACTCCACACAAACAACAAACTTTTTTTTGTGCCTATTTTGTTATATAATATAGTTCACCCCCAAGCCTCCTGCAAACTATAATGAATTACCAACTCCTCCCTCATCCCAAAACAATCGTACAAATCTCCAATTTGTTCTGTTGGACATGGTACAAATGCTGAATTTATGTATAGGAACAATGACGACGATGATGGTGATGTAGTGCTACTAGAAGTACCAGCAGCAGCAGCGGTAGAGCTACCATCAGGAAGCTTGAGCCTCTTTCGTAAGAAGGAAATGGCAACTCCAAAATTATCCGTCCGGTTCATTAAAAACTTGTTCTTTTTGAGTATTGGCGCAGATCCTACTGCTACTAGGTGCACCTTGATCTTGTTTAGATTGGTGGAGTAGGGAGGTTTGATTGTGGTTGTTGGTGGTGTAGCGGCAGCAGTTTCGGTTGGGTGTTGACCATCACCATCATTGTCCGTTTGCTGTTTGTCTATTGAGGATGACGGTGATTCTTCTAATATTTTCGTCATCTTTGGAAGAACGATGTTTTGTAACTATCATCCAATAAGTAGCTGCTAACTATGCTGCTACATGTACTACTATATTCGTTGTCGAACGTTATTCGTTGTCGAACGTTATTCCTCGACACTCAATCACATCAACATCACCATTTTTTGGATTTTGTTGTTGTTGCTTGCTCTCTAGCCGATCTTTCGAAGCGCTTCGTTTGCCTTCGATAACGTAGAACTCCAAACTAATGACACTCCATGATAAACTTGAAATAGCAGAGACAGACAAACGAGAATATCCCCAATGATTAATTATTTAGCCTTATTTAGTGTCAATAATTGTGACTTTCAAGATTTCGAAAATCGCCTCGCTCCTCGCTAGATAAGTATCGTATCAAAATCACATCACAACAACGCCAACAACTAAGTATCATTATTATTTGTCTGCATCAGTGGCCAGTGGATCTCGTTCATATATAATAATTATATAACCATGCAGCTAACAGTAAAGACACTCAAGGGTGGCAAATTTACCATTGAAGTGGAGCCATCCAACACTGTGGCCGAGACCAAGGCTGTCATTGTAAGTGCTTTCCCATCATTTTTACTCTCTATTTTTTATATTATTATTATTTGTGAAAACTAATTCCAACAAAACAACAACAATACTACCAAATGTATCGACCAACACACAACAAATAACGGTATCAACAATTCTGAACAACCTACTACCAACAATAACTTGAACAACATATTATAGGAAACCACCAAATCGGAACTTCCAGCAGCCAACATGAAATTAATCCACTCCGGTAAAGTCCTCAAAGACGATGCCACAATTGAAAGTTGCAATATCAAACCATCCGATTTTTTGGTGGTCATGATTGCCAAGGCGAAGAAGGCTGCTGCGGCTCCGAAGGAAGAGGCAAAGCCTGCTGCTGCTGCTGCTGCCCCACCGGTTGCTGCTGCTGCGACGGCGACGGCATCAACAACCGAGGCAACTGCCGCAGCAACAACTACTCCCGCCGCCGCTACAGCTACAGCTGCAACCGCCCCATCCACACAATCCGCAGCAGCAACAACAGCTACTACTACCAACGCTTCCGACAATGACGAATTCCCAACAGAAGTAATCAACAATCTCAAAGCACTCGGTTTTCCCGAATCAGATTGTCGAGCATGTCTACGAGCATCCAATGGTAATCCAGATGTCGCTGTGGAATTTTTGATGAATGGGATCCCTCCTGGCATTTCTGCTTCTGCTGCTGGATCATCCTCTGGTGCTGCTGCCCCAACATCAACATCCAGCAGCAACAGCAGTAGTAGTGGAGCACTAGAAGCACTCCGACACCATCCCCAATTCAACGATCTCAAACGTCTCGTACAAACCAATCCCAACATGTTATCCGCAGTATTGCAACAGATTGGACAACAGCAGCCTGAATTACTTCAGGCGATTAATGCGAATCAGGCGGAATTTTTGCAAATGATGAATGAACCAGTTGCCAGTGGTGAGGGGGCAACAACAAGTAGTACTACTACTACTAGTGGAGCACGACCATCATCATCATCCAACAATAATAATAACAACAACAACGCCATGCCCCCCGGAATGGAAGCACTAGGAAACCCAGCCCAACTTGCCGCTATGCTTCAATCCATGCCCCCCCACGAACAACAAGCCATGGCATCCATGATGGGGATGACGGTCGATCAATTGCAACAAACGGCACAAATGATTAGTGCCATGCCACAAGAACAAGTACAGCAGTATATGAATATGGCTATGCAACAGGGTGCTGCTGGACTATCGGGAATGGGTGGTTTGATGGGGGGTGGTGGAGGAGGAGGAGGAGGTGCCGGTGCACAAGTGTTGAGATTGTCCGAAGAAGAAATGGCAGCAGTTAATCGTTTGACGGAGATGGGATTTGATAGGGCTGCTGCTGCCCAGGCGTATTTGGCCTGTGATAAGAATGAGGCCTTGGCGGCGAATTTGTTGATGGATGGTGGGTTTGCTGATTTTGGGGATGATGGTGCTGATATGGGAGGTGATGGTGGTGGAGATGATGATATGTATGACTAAACGCCAATGATGGTATTGATATTTGTTTGGTTGAGGGGGGGTGGGGATATGATAGGGAAGATAGAGGGGGGGAGGTAACTGTATTCGAGAGGTGTGGATAGAGTGTTTGTCTCGTTTTAGAACAAGGGGGGGGAAGAAATAATATTCATGATCTAAAGTGTACTCAAGCAATTTCATTTGCGGATCATTGTTGGAGCTCTACAACAATACTGTATTCCTATCCATTTGATTTCGCTTTGTTTTTATCCACTTGAATAGAAAGTACAAAGGCGGTGAGTATCGTGTGGGAAAGCCCTTGCCAAGCTTTATCGATTGGACGCATTGAAAGATTGATTGGATGAATCCTCTCGCTCTCGGTCACAAATCTCGTTTGGAAATCAAGCAGAAATATCAGAGAAGAACGAGGTACAGTTAGCCAACCCCTCTTCTCCTTCATTACTGCAAGGGTAATTTCCATCATTATCGTAATAAGCTATCTCAAAGAAGCACGAGGGCTAGGTGTTGGACGTGCGTAATCTAGAGAGTCTAACGCGTGCTGAGTCGTAGATCCTCCAAGTAAGTACTACTCCTATAACCAGCTTACATTTTGTGGCCTTTCTTGGCCTCTTTCCTGTGAGGCTTTTTGTTGTGAATAGACTTCCCATACATCCTGGCAATCTCGGTGCCGTGCCGTGCGCAACGACCTCATCACATAAAGGTTGGAAGTTTGTCCAATCTGTGAAGTAGCCACGTTGATGTGTCACTGCATTTGGTCAAGCACAACACCATGAAACTTGATTACTCTCACGTGGATCTCTGTTCATGTGTGATTTGATTGAAGCGTTGTAGTGATGCGCAACATTGACTGCCCTTGCTTCGATATGTCATCATTTAATTTCACCAATAATGAATTGTTTTGTAAGGCACTGACTAGAATCGAAACACCTTCGTCGTCAATATTATTTTCATCAAGATGTAGATGCTCCAGCGCAGTATCCCCCTTCAGCAATTTTGCTAGTTCATGGCATCCATCATCGTTGATGCATCTAAAGCTAACACTGCCAAATGTCTGGGCATGTGCTTGCTGTCAATGTCGATAGATTCGATGCCACATTTATTGCAATTCAGGATTTTGATTGGGCTATCACGCACAATGCCAGAAACAGCACATTGAATCCTTCTGATTCAATATTATTGTAACCGAGATCCAAATATGCCAGTCTGTTAGCATTCTGTAAAAATGCACCATGCTTCGCACCCCTGCTATGGCATACTTTTAATTCATTACGGTATGAAAGCATTTCTTCAATAGAGCTGCTTTTCTGCAATACCCGGAAGAAAAATGATGTCTTATGATCGTTGAGGGCGCCGTCAAAGAAATGTACTTCGACCAAATGAGTGTTGTTGGCAATATCCCTCCAGAGCTCCTCCCATTTCTCATTAGAGATATTTTGTATGTAATCATTATCTCCGTGCTCTTCTAATCTCTCAGTACAAATATCATTTTCCTTTATCCCCAGCAAGGTGGCATTAAATTCTTCTTCTAAATTGAGCGAACTCTCGTCACTATCTATCCATCTGATGAAGTGAGGTTTTCGGTTTTCTGCCCGAAACCCATGCCATAGCCAGCTCTCTCTTACTAACTTTCAGAAGTAAGTAAGAAGTCAGAAGAGAGCTTGCAAGGTCCGCTCCGTGGACGTGGATAACCTTTTATCTGGATTTTCTACTTATGTTCATGTATATCCATAATGAGCGATGTTACTCGATTATCTATGTGCATCATCATTACTCTAAAACTCGCTAACCCCCCTAGAGTAAAAGTACTAGATAAAAAATAACGTGCGTATCAAATTTGCTAAGTCGGGATCTAATGCCCGATATTTTTGGTCTTAGGTTGTTTGGTACGCACTCAGGGTTCTCTCTAGCTGCTCTCTAGTTATTTTGCTAGGTTTTGTACGTACGATGATGTACGTAAACGTACATGCCAGTGCCTCAAAATGACCCTTGTTCATGTACTTATGTCACATTAAGTGAAAGTGGGGTTAACCCTACTTTCACTTAATGTTATATACATGTCACATTAAGTGAAAGTGGGGTTAACCCCACTTTCACTTAATGTGACATAGGTATGTACTGGCACCAACCCGATATTTATGTGAACGGAGACTGCCTAAACACGGTGTAATTATTACTAGTAAAATAAATACGTCTTGAAAAGTAAACCCTGTGTTTTTCCACCTACACACAAATGTCGGGTTGGTGCCAGGGTGACTTGTGCGCATGTGAGGTAGTCCCGGCCGGGTCAGTTCGGTTCGCGGTTCGCGGTTCGCAACTCCACCCGGTGATTGCAACGCATGCACATAATCCACTTCTTCGTCTGAATACACACAAACACAAGAGCGCAAAAGAGAGTATTTGAATCGACACTCACAATCATCTTTACCATCATGCAACCACAATCAGCTACAACTGGAAACGGCTTCTTCAGCAACCTCGGCGGCTTCGATCTCGACGTACAGCAAGCAAACAAAGTATCACGTGACTGCTGCACTCCATGTTACCCGTCAGAAGCAGCATCCCGAGATAGATCAGCTGCAGCGACCATGTTTGGAAATGACATACAAGCGACGACTTCTCAGACGTCGATGCTTTCCTATCTACCGATGATTCCACCACATAAGTCCGGTGCCACTGGTAACCTTCAGAAGCTATCGAATCATTACAAGCATTCAGGTAGACTCTCTTCAGTCAACTTGCAATCAATAGTAGATGACCCTCTTGTTGCATTGTTGACCACCACCACCACTATCCGATGCGCTCAGATGGGGCCTGGTAGCGCTGGGACATCTACGTTGTCAACTTCGATCAACAACGCAGATTGTTTCATCACCAATCTTCCAGATGACATACTTTGCAGTGTGTTCAAGTTCCTTGACGTCAAGTCCCTTCTTTGCATGCGTGAATGTAACACGAAGCTATGCTCTGCTGCATCCAGTAACAACGCTGGTTGGAGTGATCACTGCAGTTCCCTATGGTCTAGAAAAGTAAATGTCTGCTCTAGAGCTACATCCCTGCTTGCTCAGTCGGTTCAACCAAGGAGTGTTATCTCTTTGACTTTGACAAAGAATGTTGCAATGGAAGCCTTCAAAACTTCTGTTGTAGATGCTGCTACAAGGAATGAAGTTTCTCTTGAGGAGCTATGCTATGATGAATCTCCGCTCAAGGGAGGTCCTACATGGTCATTCCGGTTCAAGAAGAGTGCAGGAAGTGACTGGACATCATGGGATCCATGGTGGAATGATAAACAGGCACGCAAGCTGGTCTTTCTCCGAGACGGTAGTATCATGCAACTCCAGCCTGAAGGTAAAACTGCTCCATGTCGGATTCACAATGGCGTTCCTCTCTATGATGTGTTCTCGGAAAGAATGGTTCATAGAGATGGAGTGGACGTGATCCCTCCTCGGATTGAATTGAAGTGGAGGTTTGTAAAACGACCTGTTGACCTTCCGGCACGCCCCGAAGGTGCTTATGTCCGTATTACTCTTGGCGGTAGGGATGTGCCCTCCTACGTTGTTCGTAGAAGTCCCAATGGCAATTGGGGCTTCATACTAGAAAATTGCTGGGGCATCTATGCCTCATTTGACTTGGCTCCTCGAGGAAGTGCCACTTCTTACGTCTCATCGCGTCGACTCCTCAGAAGAACAAGAAATGAGACCCGCTGGGCGAATGTAGATGCAGATGACGGCGATAGTGAAGATCCTGATCAGGATAGTCGCTATGACGCGCGAAATGTACGTCAACGCACCGACTTCTCTGTCGAAGAGCCTGCAATAGTGGTAACAAGTCGTTTGCAGTGGAGAGAGGCCCTTTTGTACAATATTGGGGCTGTGGTTCTTCCTGAAGGCAACAACGCTAACGCTGAACAAGAAGAGCTAGCTTTTGTGTGACGAATCTCTGGAAAATAGAACTAGACTGATGCTTACTTATCCTGTGTAGACAATTAATCATCCATAGAAAGGAAACCAGGCGCAGTGCTGCCTTGTCCTCCTTTATACATCAACATACATACATCATAAAATAAAGTCTATGAGACTATGAATATTATGCTTTGCATGCAACTCTGTTGGTGAGATTGACTTACTTACCTTCATTCACCAGCTCTTCTTCTTCTTCTTCTTGACTCTCGAACTATGTAACGAACGACTAAGAAGCGCTGGTAATGGGAAGAGTGTGACAGTTTGGGCCAGGCAGTGGAAATTTAAGACTTGGAGATGCCATCTGCATATAAAAATGTCTGAACGTGTCTTTCATATGCAATTCATTGTCGTAACGGTGTTAAAAGTGACGCCAATGTACAAGCTTAAATTTTTGTCGGAGTCGACAGAAATAGGACTCAAAAAACGAAAGTCACCAAAAAATCACTCGTGGCCAACGATCATGGAACTTCATGCGCCGCGCCCGTTGGCGTTGGCCAACGATCCTCATGGAACTTCTCGCACCCCGTTCAAAAAATGAAAACGCCATCTCCTTGTTTCTCCATAAATTTTCAAAAAGCCTCGTGCTACATCGGTCCAACGGCTGCATCCAACGGGATTACAACAAGCACCGACATAAGAGTAAATAATTACTCCCATCTTCAATCGTCGCAACACATCATCACACCGGATGAATAGTAGTTGCTTCTGTTCCCCCATGAAATCAGATATTGAAAACAGCCCAGTAACCTACGCCCGTAGATACACTGACGAAGCAAATAGTAATCGTGCCAATAGCAGAGCCAAAGGGGTCACATTCAAGATGGACGATGCTTCCGCTGCCAAGCTATATGCTCATACAATGTACGGCGACGATGAGGTAGAGATGGAGGCTCCTTCCACGCCTGTGCATCATAATCGCAGCGAGAGCAC
Organism: Skeletonema menzelii; assembly: GCA_036940005.1. Taxonomy (NCBI): domain Eukaryota; phylum Bacillariophyta; class Thalassiosirophyceae; order Thalassiosirales; family Thalassiosiraceae; genus Skeletonema; species Skeletonema menzelii. Next base: position 21,267 of record JALLBH010000336.1, on the reverse strand, counting down.
CGACAGTGAAGTGGAACTTACACCCAACTCAGAAGTTAGTAGCTCCTCCTCCGATGCAGCTGGCGCTTATTCCAAAAAGGCAATGATCAAAATGATGAAGGAGCAGATTGACCTGGTGCGTACGTTAACCAATGCACAAATAGCACAAAAGAAGGAATTAGAGGAGGTCAAAGCCGCCAAGAAAAAGTTGGAAGAAGAACGACTCTCAAATGATGCCAAATCGTTCAACAATCGCAGCAGTAGTAGCAGGCTCAACCTCCCCACCCGCTCCACATCTGATGGAAAAGACTCGGACAATCAATCCATCTCCACCTTTAGCCGGTACTTCCGCTCACCCCACAAACAACGTGAACCACGCACTACGAAATATCGTCATCCGGATGAGGCATACTATGCAAGAGATCGTGCTGCACGTGCCCGTGCTAGAACCTTTAGTGATGAAGCAGGGACAGTGACCAATGTTGATCCATCCCTAGCTAGTACGATTGGTATGCCAAGTGCTATCATGATTGATGCAGCTGCGGCTAATACCACTGGGGCATTCCACAACGATACATTGTATGATCACTCTCTGCCACATCGATTTCAATCACCGACCAATGATCGAATTGAGATTACGGCCATCCCCGAACGGAATGTTATACCCGCCGATGAATTGAGGAATGATGGCTGCCTCACCAAAATGTGGTGGTTCTTTTCTCGTCTGTGTACGTTCTTTGTGCCCGATATTTTATTGTGCTGTATTGGACGTAGTGTGGGTAGTAAGGTGGCAAAGAAGGAGGCGAAGCAAGCTTGGAGAGAAAAGGTGGGGATATTTGTCATTATGATGTTGAGTAGTGCGGCGTTTATTGGGGTGAGTGGGGTGGTGCCCATGTTTTTGTGTAGGGAGACTGAGGTGTTTACCATGGTGAGTTGTTGTATTGTAAAGTGATTTGCTGCATGTGATATTATTGTGTGTGTCTAATGCTCACCACCTTATTTCCTACTCGCTATAACTACTCAGGATGAAATTCAAGCAAGGAATAGAGCAGAGGACTGGACCGTCATCTTCGGTATCATCTTCGACATGAAGGATTACATGGATGTCCACCCTGGAGGAGACCAAATCCAACAAGTTATCGGAGCAGACGCTAGCAAATACTTCCCCCGTCGTCCTGTCGGCAGATTGCCCTCCGTATGCACTAATAGTGCCATTGAACTTTCCACCACACCAGAGTGTGATGAATTCGACGATTTGGACAAGCTTGTGAAATCACACTGTCATACTTCTTCTGTCGGATTTTCAGGCATTAATAAGTCCTTTGGAAATTTCGAGAAGGGAACCCTGGCCCACCGGCTAACCAATCTGAAGAATAGTGTTGATACAGATTGGATAATGGTGTACAATCGTATTTACAACGTGACGCGTTATATTGATGGAATCAAGGATGAAGTGACTGGTGAGATTGATGCCAAGAGTGAGAATGCGTATCTGAGCAAAGATTTGACTAGCCTTCTTATCAACAAGCGGGGTCAGGATGCTACCAAGGTTTACGAGGCTCTGTTCAGTAACGACATTCAACTTTCATGCTTGGATGATCTCTTTTATATTGGTGTGTTGGATGAGAAGGATCATGTCCTATGCCAGGCTCTCAATATTGCCATGTACTCCGTCATGATTGTGATTGCTGCCGTCCTTGGTATCCAGTGCCTCTGTTCGTTGATCTATCTTGTCCGATTGAAGCGCACTATCACGAGGGATGATACGCGATCGAAGATTATAGTCATGGTGCCGTGCTACAATGAGGGTGATAAGGAGCTGCGCAAAACAATTGATAGTGTTATGGACACCACATATCCAGACGATAACAAGGTCCTTCTTGTGGTTGCCGATGGGAACATCACCGGGAAGGGTGAAAAGATGAGTACTCCCGACACTCTCGCCAAGATTTTGGGGTACAAACAGAGCCCTACAGATAGAGCATACGATTGCAAGTCCATTGGTGAGCTCACTGAAAATCGTGCCAAGATCTATTATGGAACCTACATTGAATGTGGCAGAGAGCTCAAGTACATTGTGATTGTTAAGTGTGGTCTACATAGTGAGAAGGGCTCTCCTCGGGCGGGAAATCGAGGCAAGCGTGATTCGCAGCTGCTCTTCACTGGGCTACTCAACAGATTTCACCATGGAAGGAACTTGAACAACCTTGATATTGCCATCAAATATGCACTCGACAATCTTCAGCTGCCCCTTGATGAGATTCGCTATTTGATGGCCATCGATGCCGATACTCGTATTGACAGGGAGTCTTTGTCACATATGACGTACAGTATGAACAAGAATGATCGTGTCCTCGCCCTTTGTGGAGAAACTAAAGTTGATAACAAGGCTCAGTCTTGGGTGACGATGATTCAAGTGTTTGAGTACTACACGAATCATCACATGAAGAAAGCTTTTGAGTCTGTGTTTGGATGCGTAACGTGTCTTCCGGGATGCTTCACAATGTATCGGCTCTTCAGTGACGATGGGCGTCCCCTTCTTTCCTGTGACGACGTCTATCAACGCTATGCTACCAATAATGTCAAGACTTTGCACGATAAGAATCTTTATCATCTTGGGGAGGATAGGATGTTAACAACGCTGCTGCTGCGCTTCTTTCCGGACATGAAGCTATCTTTTGTCCCCGAAGCGACATGTTACACCATCGTGCCGCACACTTTTAGCGTGCTTCTGAGCCAGCGTAGGAGGTGGATTAATTCGACTTTCCATAATATGCTTGAGCTGATGCGAGTTGACTCGCTGTGTGGAATATGCTGCCTATCGATGAAGAGTGTCGTCGTCTTAGATTTGGTTGCAACGTTAATTCTTCCTGCGAGTCTCATTTATGTGGGCTACATAGTTTTCATCACCTTCTGGATGGGCGAGCCGCTCTCGATGCTAATGCTGGTAATTTGGGGCATCGTTATCGGCGTTCAAGTGGTAGTTTTTCTCCTAAGGTCCCGATGGGACTATTGGTGGTGGTTCTTCGTCTTTGTCCTGGTGGGAGTACCCGTCTTCTATTTCATTTTGCCGCTTTATTCCTTTTGGCATATGGACGACTTTTCGTGGGGAACGACGCGTCAAGTGAGTGGGAATAAAGGAAATTTGACAAGTGTTCCAACTATGGATACAGACGCAGAGTCGCCTAGAGGCTTTGAAGTTGTGGGCTCCAAAATCATCAATGCCGATGACTATGAGAGCAAAGCACAGCGCAATGGTGGAGTACGCCAGCCGAAGCAACACGCTCGTTCGGCACCGGTACGAGCGTATGGAGCGAAGAGTGCCCGTCCAGAGAACGGAACATTAAATCTGATGCCAAAGCTGAATGCAACATTCACAGGTCCAGTGGATTTGGACGAAGTAGAAATTGACGACGAGTCCAGGGCTTCAACTGTAATCAAGTTTGATCGAGCAAAGTACAAAAATGCAGATGAGGCGAGGAAGTCACGTCGCGAGAGAAGAGGTGAATGTTAGTTGGAAAGAAGAAGAGCTGAATTTTATTTGTCATGAAGACTTCAGGGTACACTGTGTGCCCCATCATTTGTAACTGTTTAATTAGTGACAAAAGTCAACATCAACAGGTGAAAAGCAAATCTCTCTCCATCCCCATCTATCCCTCCACAAGCAGCTAGAGTGAGAGTGCTTTCCTCTCTGCGACCAGAAATTGATGAATGAAAAATTACCCCTCCATCTATCTGCCAAGCTTCACAGTATGAAGGGTTGAGTATCTTCACCTATCGAAGACATAGCAAGAGTTAAAGTTGAGGAGAGGCGTCAACCCCATCTTGCTAATAATAGCATTGCTGGGCGAGGAGGAGCGAGTGGAGGTACTCTAGAGAGAAGGAGTCCCAATAGTAGTCACTTGATCATGAGAACCCTACTTGAACTTACATATTTGCGCCACGCCAGCGCCACGCAGAGGAAGATACAAGATAGTTATCTATGTAGCAGGTAGCAGGGGGCTTTCCTATTGCTCACGGGCACAGCCTACTCTTATTATGAGTAATAGCAAACTAACCGATGTCTGGAAGGAGCTTTCGCCGAAGAAGAGTTAAGATCGGAGCCTCCTCTGGCGCTCCTCGACCCCTGACAAGCCTGGCTTTGTCCGGGGGTATTGCAACGAGCAGCAGTCGGGGGTTGTCTAAAAATCAAAAGTCAGGAAAGAAATCTACCGTCTCCTCTTTTGTGGTTGTTGTACTGGTCGTGCTTGTGGGCGTGCTGACCATTCTTGCAGTGGTTCTACGCGGAAAAAGTCTTCTTAAATCAGCAACCAACTCAAGAGATGAGTTCTTTCCGGCTGCAAAAAAAATCGTGTTGCCCGGAGATGGACCAAACTCACTTCGTCGTATCCGGTTCAACTTTAGCAGAAGATTTCCACGCACAGTTGCCATCAGCCAGATCGAACCGATAATTCCCACTGATGTGCCCTACGCAAAGAATATTGAGCTGAATAGTGTTGTCTCATCCGACTCAACAACGACTGAGCCCAGCTCCCCTGAGCTTGTCAAAGGATATAATTTGGACGTGTGTAGGCCGATGCACAACTGGCAATCCAAGAGTTTTCCAAACTGTAACATGTTCCATGAAACATATCTATCGGAGATGACTTTCATTTCCAGCGGAACGCTTCGTTCCGTTTTTGAGCTGAGTGAGAATGTGGATGGCAATATCAATAAACTCGTGTACAAGAATCTCGATTATTATGGCAAGTATAATGTTGATCTCAAGAGGGTCGATCAAGAAAGAAAGGATGGTTTGATTTTGGAGAGGACTACAAGATCACACTTCACACCCAGTATATATGGATATTGTAGTACTGCGGTGATTATGGATCATGCACCTCAAGACATGGAGAGTTATAATGAGCAGAGGTTGGAAGGAAATATCACCATTTCACCATTGGACCAACTTAAAATTGGCATACACATTGCATCTGGTGTGGCAGACTTGCATGCGGTTGGTTTTATACATAATGACCTACATGAGCAACAATTTCTGTACCAGAATGGTGTATTCAAATTGAATGATTTCAATTATGCAAAACCTATATATGTTGATAAGAATACGAACGAGACATGTACATTATCCGATAAGTTCAACATGGGCCTGTTTGGTAGATCTCTGGAAGAGTTGCAATACAAAATTGATCATGAGGGATTTACCCCAGTAAAACCAGACAAGATTGATGTATGGATGATGGGCAATCTTCTATTTGCTATACTGACTGACCTGCAAGTGTGGGATAAGGAATCGAGGTCAGATGAAGACGTCAAAATAGAGCAAGCCGAGAGGCTAGTAGCTGGGAACAGGCCTCAGATTCCTATACACATTCGTGATAGTAATGAACCAGCGCATCTAGCAATGAAGAATGCCTTAGATATGACTTGGAATTATAATTGGAAGGAAAGACCATCGGCGAGATCAATCGCTGACTACATGACAATAGAGCTGATGAAAATCACCGGTGAAGAGGCTCCCGATTTACGAATAAAATTTCTGAATGATGAATGAGAGCTTTGGTTAAATACTATCTAAGTCTAAGTTTCATTTGCAACGGTGTTGCCAAGACGCAGGCGATGTTCGAGCCCAATCTTTCTTTCTCAACGTTAGTTGCTTCTTCGGCATATGCCTCCATCACAGTTATTAGAGCAACACTCATTATCAAAAGTGCAAGCTGGACCACCGTTGTTTGGTAAGCAGTCACACGTTTTGGTGTCATCAAATAGCGAACCATTACAAATACCACTGCAGCAATCAGCATCGGCAAAGCATACCCGGTTCCTAGCCAAGCAGCGACAGTCGCCACAAGCATCTTTGCATATGTGGGCATAGTCATCACAAAGATTTCTATCCACTATAAATTGACAGTTGACCTCGATGGAAATAGTCGCAGGATCAATACACTCTTCAGTGGGGCTGACACTTGGCGATTCAGTTGGAAATCTAGAAGTACTTGGTGATTCTGTAGGAGATGATGATGGGCCTGGAGTGGTTGGATTGAGTGATACGGATGGTACATCACTTGGTGCCTTAGAAGGTGATTGACTTGGTGCATCGGTGGGAACTGCAGTTGGTGTGCAGCTGTCAACCAGGGGTTCAAGACTTGCCCAACCGTTCTTAGTTGCTTTCTCCCACGCCGTACGAAAGGCTGCGAACCAATCTTGATTGCTAATGGCGTTTCCAGTATTAGTGAAGCTCCCATCTTCTCGAATCCCTGAGAAGAGTCTAATGGCATCGGAAGCTTCAGTGCGTGTATCTCCGGTAGCATATGAATTGCAGACAACGTTTTCAAATCCGTCCGGTGCATTAAATCCATCTACATTTCGATCACATTGGTTATTACCATTACCGAGTAAGAGATCGTTTCTAGAGGTGAAGGGAAGAGAGATGAGTATGTTTACAACTATATGCGAATTGACCAAAAGTTCAAGTTCTATTTCTACTCACCTTGAGCAACAAGGAAAGACTGCATTATCAGGTGACCTTTCAGTATCAATATCGAAGAGAAGGCACATATCAGTGTTGAGCATGAAGCGAGGGTTACCGTTATTGTTGTTGCCCCACGTCCAGTCTTGAGGTAGCCCATTATCATCAAGATTGCGAGGAATCCAGGCACGGCGGAGCATTTCTTCGTAGAAGCGCTTATCAAATACCGCCGTGCGGTCGACGTCGTCCACCCAGATGCCCTCGTGGCCTGAAAAGTTAACACTGCCACGCCCAAGAGTATGAGCTCCGATCAGTGCTACAGCATCAGTCCAAGACACATTCATTCTGTTTAAGAATACATCTTCTACAAAGGTACAAGAAGTATCTTGGGGCAAGCGCGTCGCCGAATCAACACAGATATCAGCATCTACACGACCGAAGGCGAACGTATCCTTCAGATCAAGGTCACCACCTGATGTGATAAGAATGGCAGCATTTGCAGCCGCTACCCAGAAGTCTGCTCTTGACATGATAGATGCGTAATTACTCTCGAAGATAGTTCGTAAATCACATCCTTCACACCAAATATCCTCGGGAAGACCTGCGTTTGCTTGGTGGTCGAAATCGATACAACCATCCATACCCATAGGATCTGTGACGCTGCTGATATCGAAATCCATAAAGTCATGAGCTGGAAATATATAAAGGCGAGGAGACGACGCAAGAAGTCATAAGTTGTATAGTTAGGATTCTGAATAGCAAATGTTATTTCAATACAAAAGCAAACTTACCTGCAAGGCGCACAATCCCTCCGAAGAAATGGCCACGCGCTTGATTATCAGGCAAGGCATCAGATACATCCTGCAAATCGTCAGCAATGCCATCATATGTTGCTTCGGTCAAGCACTCTGTCTCGCCCTGGAGAAGGTGCAAAAAGTCAAAAAGTAACTCCTTTTAATACGCATGTGGATAACAAAGGCAATCAAACAAAGATACATTGACATACCAAAGCTCGGCGGCGATGATTAACTATGGCATCAATATCTTCTTTCGACAATGGTGCTAGACGGCGATGGCGGAGGTTGGTAGTAGTAGTAGCACCAACGATGCCTTGATGTATTGCGTCATTTGGAGGGTCTCTGTTAGTGCCAACGATAGGGCATGATACAACGATAGCGGCGTTCATCGCCACGGCAAGGAAGTGTAGAGCAAGTTGCATCTTCATGATGATGATGGTATAGTACAATAATAAGTACTGGTATTTTGGTGGTTGATGAGGTATTGAACGCAATCAGATTATGATTAGGGGAAGCAAGAAGAAGAAGAAGGATAGAATAATGTTCCAGACATCAGTTCATGTGCTGTTTCTGTGAGTATTGCAGGGTAATCGTTTTAAGATAGTGCTGCGGCCTGAGCATGCTTACACATAGGGTGCTCAATCACTAACAAAGTGATTAGATTCGCGTCGTACCTCGCTCCGGACTCTCTCTTTTTAGTACTTAAGGAAAACGTCGAAGCGCCAAATTTTAGCTTGACATGTCTGACTATCTTCTTGTCATCATCTGACTTCACCGTGTGCAGCCGGCAGCCGGTGTGCTACCTCTCTCGTAATATCATCGTCTAACCAACCAATTATTGGAGTCTTCATACGCCGAGGGCAGAACCAAACATCATTTATTTCATTCGATCACTCTCGCTCGTTGCAAGCATTGGTCATGTTTCGTTTTGAAAATTCTGATGCCTATTTATCAATTGAGCGCAAAAAGGCGATGGAGGAGGATGTTAGTAGCTCAATTACTAACAAAAGAATTTCCGGAAGCGTGATTGGTGCTGTCAAACAGGAGGGGGAGGCTGATGACAGAGAAGAAGATGTCCGTGTCAACAAGAGATGCTGGCGGAGCACCCTCTCTCCACGGGGATACCTCTCCCGCAGGCATCTCATAAGACAGAAAAGTGTGTTGCACATACGCAAAAAAAATCTCATCGGCTACGTCATCATCGGCATCATTTGCACCATCGCCATATTCGATCATGTGCAGACATTCGTCATCGATGAAAGAGCATTACTAACTCAAATGGGCAGAGAGCGTTATCGCACACGACGACGAGACAAAATTAAAGCAAAATTTTGCGATGAAACAGATGAACCCAAATTGAATCTCTTCTCATCCGGTTGGCGCTATCTTAGCACCTGTGAAGAATATGATTTGAGTCTGCGAAGAACGAAATTGGGGGATAATGGAGTCAAACGATTGATGAGTCAATTGGGAAGAAAAGAATATGCGAATGGGAAACGAAAGGGGAAACTGCGTGTGTTGAACTTACAAAGGCAAGGGATCACGAGGCGAGGCGCTGGATATATTTCACGATGGTTATCTGCCGATCCGTTGGAAGTTACAGCTGCTACTGCCCATGTTGTGGATTTAGATCGTATCCCTACTGCTGCTTCTACATCGATATTTATCAATTTGGAGGGCAATCCAATTGGTTTGCTGGGTTTTAAGGATTTGCAAAGAGCAGTTGACAAGGCAAGAATCAATGGTATCAAGGTAGTTATCGTGGGTGGTGGTGGTGCAGATGATTCTCCGAAGAAAAGCAATCTTGACACACAACATGTGGTCAAAGTTGGACCAGTAACTTATAGGAGAACTCGAGTGGCAATGGAACCATGGAGATTGCCCGTGCCCATCACGAAGAAGATCTTAGGGGGAGATCGTCCTTTTGTTCGTGGGTTGAAAGTTGTGAGTGCATTATGTTTCGGATTTGCAATTGGTAGAGCTACTGCATCAATGCGGCTTCCTTATCGACTTGCTATTGTGAGGAATGATATACGATAAATCACCGTCATGTTGACCACCAAAGAAGAAATGGCTCAGGTGTTTCAACTTGATTTTTACAGAATGACCTCTTATTTGTTCGTAATAAAAGCTAGAACTGCGTTTTCAGCACAAGGAAGACGCTTCTACTTATTTATTATTTGTGTTTTGGGTTTTGGTGGGTGGTGGGTGGGGTTATGTTATTTCTTACGCACGTTAGTTAGTGGTACTGTTAGTATGCACCTACATAGAACGTAGAAGATGGTTGGGACGACTCTGTGGTTGACTGAGAACTAAGTACTTCTTTGAGAGGCAGTGCTAAGTACAATCTGTGTTGTATTTTGTCAAGTCTAAATGGCGTAATTCAAGTTGAATACGTCAGAGGCAGAGCGCGGGCGGAATAATATCCTTGCGAACTGTTGTGAGAATTCCGATGCACGTAATCAGGGCGAAAGTGATTTGGTTAGATACTTCTTTGTTCAGGTGGGACTTGACCAACCGACATTGGACTGAACACAGAATATGTTTCAAAAATATATAGGGTGTTCTTCTATGTATAGTCGATTTGTTACTTAATTTTACACACTGTTTATGAAACATACTCTGTTTAGAAAGCCTCCGTCCACATGTACGAACCCTAAGTACCTAAAAAACCCTCCTAAAACCCTAAGTATCGCGTTGGTGAGTAAAAAATTTACTCCTAATAATCGATTCAATATCACACGTCGTCAGGTAATATGCAATGATGTAGGTATAACAAACACGTCATAGGCAATAAAACTATGATGGGAAACCATCGTCAAGACAGCCGTGGAAGGAGCAAGATCGGCAACGCAGCTCCCCGTAAACGAGGAGTCCTTATTAAAACGCTCCCCGTGAGTTGTAAGCTGACGTTTACAACTCATACAATAAATATTATCCAACGATTCAAACAATTCGATCAATCTCACCTTTTATCAAAGAACCGGAAACCAGAATCGGCCTCCTTTACCTTCTTTGAGGATACTTGCTCAGGTTTGACTTCGTCGTCGGTCTTGGCCTCCCCGTCACGGAGGCGTTTGAGATGCTTTGCAACCTCTTCTGCGACTCTCTTGTCGACTCTCTTTTCAAAGTCATCTCCCTCCCCTTGAATTTGGTCTGTGCATTCTTTCGCCATCCAAACATCCCTGAATAGCAACTTTGCCGGGTAGGTTCAGTCGTTCAATAAAACAAAACAGAAGAGCAGCTAAGTAAAAGTAGCAACACCTTCATAGAAGTACACACAACCATGACCGCCGTTTTGATCGTAGACTTCCCTCATCAATGCAACACACGTGCAGTGCACTTTGCCGAGACGGCACAGATGCTCGTCTTAAAACGCCCAAATGTTGCCCGCCGTGAGCTTTGGTATGCGAAGGCAGAATACGCCCAAATGAAACTTGTCCTCAGGCAAGATATCCTCACAGTTCGTTCAGCAAGGACTTCAAGAGAAGCTGTCGATGATGATACCTCCTCAACTCAAGCCGAAGAGAGTGTATGCTTGATGGGAATCGAGCATCTGCTCACACCAGCATGCATTAATGAAGTCAGGACTTGCAGAGCTCGATGCATCCAAGCGGTTCTCACAGAGCAGGCAAGGGTAAGGGATGCTTCCGCAACAAGTTTTGACGGTTGGGAGAGAATTGCACTTGCCTCGATCGCTCAGACAAGGAGAGCCAAACGGAGAGCAAGAAGGCTCGGTGAGCTTCATCAAGAATCCGTCTGAAATGTACAAAAAGGAACAGATGATTTATAATATCTATGTTACATTATTATGTTAAAGTAGGGGGGGGGGGATGTATCAGAAGTAGGGGGGGAGAAATGTATCAGAAGTAAGAAGAAGTATAAAACTCACGTCTACTACTACTAATCGATAAATTAACTAGTATGTAGTTCGATGCACTTTTGCTTGCAGAGCCTAGTCAAATCTCATAGCACATGAAACTAATATCTTAGCAGGTTACTTCATTTCCATGATGGCAGCCATTCCGAATTAGGTACACCTGCTACCTACCCTGCATGCCGAACCCCTAGAGTGCGTTAACATTGACACCGAAGCCGAAGAGAGTCGATCGCGTTGCATTTCCAACACTTGTGTTACTTCAGTTGTTGTTCGTCATGAATATCTCTGTTACATTATTATGAAGAAGCATCCATCTGATATAACTTTTACTGACGACCACCCGTGAAGTAATTCTAGAGAGAAGGAGGAGCGTTTTCCTTTTCGCTTCTGACTTTTGAGGAAGGAAGGAAGGCCTAAATAACGCGAAGTACCAAACATACCGGACCGGTACTTAGCTACCGGTTACTGTCACACCAGACAGTCACTAATAAAGTCATTAATCAGCTTATTTTCAGTTTTCATTCTTGCAGTCTTTAGTCTTCAGCCTCGTTCAGCCTCTGGCTACATCATCATGTTCCAATAACAACATGTTGTAGCCTTTCCTTCCTTCCATCAATTCATCACCTTCTATTATTATCGCTCATAATGTCAGCTCTATCAAGAGAACAACACGACAACAACAACAACAACACTGACCAGCGACGAAATCTCGGCACCATCTCAGGCGTCTACCTCCCCTCCCTCCAATCCATTCTCGGAGTCATCCTCTTCCTACGCCTAACTCACATCACCTCCCAAGCTGGAATAATCTACACCACTTTACTACTACTCATTTGCACCGCCTCCACGTTACTCACTTGGTCCTCCCTCTCGGCAATCGTTACAAATGGAGATATTCAATCTGGCGGGCCGTACTACATCATCTCACGAACACTCGGTGTCGACATTGGCTGTTCGTTAGGACTACTGTACTACATTGGCAACACCCTAAGTGGATCACTATTCGTATTGGGAGCAGTGGAGGCAGTGCAGCATTCCATACGGGCATATTATGCACGATGGGGGTATGGGTTCAGTGGACACATTTTTCCACATGATGTGCAATTGGTGAGTTTAACCATTGTCGCGGCCATGGCTGCCAGTATTCATGTCGGGGGGGGACGATATGTCACTGCGTTAAGTCATTTCTTCTTCGGAATTACAGCACTGAGTATCCTGTTTATGCTATTGGGAAGTATATTCTTCATTGTGGGGTGGCATACAGGATCGTTGCAACAATATGATCGATCGTTCCATGAAAATACGTGGAGTCGATATGAACCTGATCCATACACGGGAGTATTGCCCGATATATATTCGTGCTTGGCATTAATTTACCCCTCCGTGACTGGATTGCTATCAGGAATGGCCAAGATTGATCAATTGAAGAATCCACGAAAGAGTATCCCAAAGGGAATGTTTTGGGCTATTGTAACATCCTCAGCGATATATTTGATGGTAACGTGGTTATTTGGAATGTCCATCTCCAATCGGACACTCAAGGTGGACAAGTTTGTTACCGCCAGTGTAGCATTCCCCCATGAACTTCCAGTGAGGATTGGTGTCGTCATGACATGCTTTGGATTAGTTTTGGGGACATTGACCACGGCACCTGCCTTAATTGCCGCGGTGGCGGCAGATGAAGTTTTGCCATTTTTATCATTTCTACGTCCAAGGTATGAGGGAGATAAAACAAGAGCACTCTGGTTTACCTCGGTGATTATTGGTTTGGCTACCCTGCCTGGAAGTTTGGATCACGTCTCTCCATTTGTAACAATCTTTTATCTATTAATGTACTCGGGGGTAAATGCAGCCACTTGTATTTCGGGATATGTTCGTCCACCAGGATTCCGGCCTACCTTTCGATACTTCCATTGGAGTGTGAGCTTTGTTGGGTTCGTATGGTGTATGGCACTTGCCTTCTTTATATCGTGGCTGGGAACCTTTTGCAGTGTATTGTCATTTTTATTGATGGGTGCCTACATTAAAAAGTCTCGAAAGTTAGCCGCCACCGGGATGAAGTGGGGGACCTTGGGGAGTGCAGTAAGATACAATATTGTCTCGTCTGCCTTGAACTCATTGGCGAAATCTGCTAGTGCTGTACCGACTGAGGTGACATTGTCAATGTCTGAGGAGGGGAGGCAGTTGAAAAATTTTTCGTCGTCGGAGGATATTAGTGTTCTAAGCAGTAATGCTGGCGGAGGAGGGGTAACAGATATTACACCAGAAGAAGTGGCACACCTTCATTCTACCAATGCAGACTTTCACGCGAAAAATTGGCGTCCTCAAATACTTACCATTGTTGATGTCGATGCAAATGGGAACCCAACAAACTTGAAAACACTGAGTTTGGCGTCGCAATTACAGCAAGCGGGGAAGGGTATCAATATGGTGATTGCAATTATTGATCAATCGTCTACGGCCAAGGCAGCATCTGTAGCTTCGGCTGTTGATGAAATTTGTGGAGGTACCACGCCGCTAGACGATGATCAGTCTGAAATTTCTGGACTTTCAAGTCTAGCTCCTTTACAGGATCGTTGGCGAAATGAAGAGGAGAGTTTATCCGCAGCAAGTAGTGGGATGGATCATTACGATACCATCAAGCTCATTCAGCGAAGTAAAGCATTACTAATGTTGCAAATGAAGAGGGAGGGAATGGATGGCTTTGCTGAAGTATCAACTACTGATGGGAAGTTTTTTGAAGCTGTATGGAGCGCAGTTATTCATACCGGATTGGGACCATTAAGTCCAAACAGTATTCTATTGTCTCTTCCATCGTTCCTGACAATTGAAGGCAGTAACAACAACAACGCCAGTGAAACAAACTCTCTTGCTCATGAACAGAGCAGAATCAAAGCAGAGAATTATCTGCGAACAATCAATGGCATCTTGAATCTTGGAAAAGCGGTGATTCTATTCAAATCGTCTCCATCTTATCCTCAAAATGGAGATATTATTCCTGATCGAGGCACCATTGACATATGGTGGATTGTCCATGATGGAGGCTTGCTTCTTCTGCTTCCTTTCCTCTTGTCTAAACATGCCGTTTGGTTCGGTTCTGGTGGTGACGGGAAGCGCAAGAAGAACCGACTGCGACGAAAGACAGTTGGAGCAAAGCTGCGCCTGTTTGCCGTGACGACATCTCCAAGAGAAAACGCAGAAAAGCTGCAAAAGGCTGTCACGGAACATTTGGAGCGTGTTAGGATCCAAGCCGATGTCACTGTTGTGGAAGATCTTGCTAGGACAGACATAGCTCGATATATGAGAGATGAAGCGTCGGTGGATGATATTCCTAGTCGCGATATGATGGCTAGTAGCCGTGATCAAACGCTGAAAGATAAGATGAGAATATCAAGACCCAGCAATCCGGTGGCATCTTTACGGAAGGATGGTATTAGTACATCTCATATGACACTTGGCGAAGTTTTCTCTTCAGATTGCTACGAGGACGGGCCATCGAACTTCACACACAGTGGTGATGGTATACAAACTGCAACTGTGCTAAATGAGATGGTGCGACGAGAAAGCCATGATGCGAATCTTGTCGTAACCAACCTTCCATTTATTCAAAAGGATCATGACTCGGAAGAGTACTTCAAGTTTCTTTACACAGTCTGCGAAGGAATTGATAATGTTATGCTTGTTCGAGGATCTGGCGCAGAAGTGATAACAGCATACGCATAGTAATTGCAAGGTTGATTCATTCTAAAGTATCGAATTTATGCAACTAATAATTTACTTTAACTGGTAGTATTGTCACCAAGCAAATATTTTACACTTACATCAGCTGAATACTGAAAAGTTTTTACATTTCTCTCCCTCCAGAGAAGACTGATATCCTTCCTCTACCACGCATTGAGTACACCATTAAAAATTTTCATGATATCGGCCATGATTTCTTAACTGCATCCACCAGGGCAGTTTGCTGCTTCGCAGCATTCAAAAGGATTATTGCACTGATCTTCACCAAGAGCTAAGTAAAACACAGAGTGAAATTGAGTGTCAGAAAGTGCACAATGAAGAAAAGCAAAGTTTTCGAGGAAATAGTACACTCACGTGCTGTACGTCCACAGCAAGCTTTCTTTCCATTGCTGTTGAAATGTGGCGGTCGGTGAGAGTTATAATCAATGTAAAGATATAGAGAGCGCAAAGAAGATGAAATAGAAGCTCACCATGAAGTGCTTGCGATCGGAGATCGAGGGAGTCCTTCAGTAATGGCGCACGCTTGTTCTCCATTGCTATGATCAAATGAATATGTAGCGACAGAGAAAACGAGTAAGACAAAAATTCAAATAAAAATACAAGGAGGACAAACATAATTGCAACCATGCACGTACCAAGAATCATTTCCGATATTCCCACTATTATTCAAACATGCTTGTCTGCCAGTGCAAGAGCAAAATGCAATGGTGTTGACCACATTTTTGCACGCCTCAACTCCATTGCAAGCTCCATTCTGGTTGATCAAGTTGAGATCTGGGACCCCTTCACAAGCGTCTTGTCCTTTACAAAATGTATTTTCTTGGCAAACTTCAAACGTTGGTGGGGGAGTTGGAGGACTTGGACGTGGATTCGGAGGTGGATTTGGACTTGGTGGAGTTGGAGTTGGTGGGCTAGGGGTTGGTGGATTTGGGCTTGGTGGGTTTGGACTTGGTGGATTTGGACTTGGAGGATTTGGACTTGGTGGGTTTGGACTTGGTGGGTTTGGACTTGGTGGGTTTGGACTTGGTGGATTTGGACTTGGAGGATTTGGACTTGGTGGGTTTGGACTTGGTGGGTTTGGACTTGGTGGGTTTGGACTTGGTGGATTTGGTGATGGATTTGGAGGACTTGCAGGATCTCTTGTCGGCTGAGGCGTTGGCGGAAGTGAAGGCGCCGGTGATGGAGGCTTAGTTGGTACCTTTGTTGGGCGCTTAGTTGGTGGATTTGTTGGTTTGCGTGTTGGTTTTGGAGTCGGCCTCGGGGTGGGCTTCTCTGTAGGCATGATAGATGGTTCATACGTAGGAAAATAATCGACTGGCCTTCTATGATGACATGAGCACCACCTTGCAGAGCTCTTTTCCCCTCTTTTTCTTTTGGACGATGACGATCTACCGCTTCTGCCACTTTGCCACTTTCGCCGTGACATCGTTGCCATGCTACTGGTGTCTTCCTTGTTTCCTGTAGCAAAAGTTTCAGCCAGTGTGGCTGCTTCGTTTTGTTCTTCAATATCACTATCAATTGCATCTAGAGCATGATCATGCGCTTTTTCATCTCTGCTCTGGGTTGAATGCTCATCAGGTATGTCATCTGCGAACAATGCTCTACCCCGCCACTGACCTTCGTCGCAAATACAATTACCCCATTCATCTAATTCACCCCTACCACCCCAATCGTTCCAGCTATTCCAACCTCTCTTTCTGTTCCTTTTTTCCCTCTTGTTTTCGTGCTTTTGCTTCTTGTTTTTATTGTTGTTCTTCTTTATGCTGTCTATTATCTTCTTCTTTTTCTTCTTCTTATCCTTCAAAAGTCGCTCTTGAAGCGACATCTCCATGTAGCTCTCTCCTGTATTGTCGTGTCTTGTAGCGTCCACGGCATCTTTCATTAGCAATTTACGATGCATCAATAGACGTTTTCGGGAGGAAGAAGCACTAGCACTACCCCCCGACAGGAAATTAGTTTGTGCTCCATCTCCATCGTCACCAAGAGCGACTGTAGCGAAGTATATCACCGCCACGGTGAGGAGTGCTGGCGTAGAAAAGGAGCTCATCGTCTGCGTCATTCCTCGAGTGCTTTTTTGATATGTACTGGGTGTCAATCAAGCGTTTTTCGACAGATTCCTTTATCACAGTCTTTACATATACTCTTTCTCTACTATCAAAATATTTGGAGGTTGAACGGAAGAGTCAGAGAGAAAGAAGGCGAGATCTTTTCTCAGACTAAAGAAAGGCGCTGGAAGAGAGGAGTTTTGACTAAAACACCTGATTGTACATACTGTCAACTCCCAACATTAACACCCTGCAAGCATGACACCACCCCACCATCAATACGAAAATCCAAAAGAGGAGGCTACTATCCTCGTCGTAGCTCCCTCTGATTTGCACCCAGGGTTCCAGTTTGTCGCCTCGTATGAAAAGGGAGCGTTTGTTGTGACAGGTAAGCGTAGAGTTAGACACGAGATATTATGTCAACAGATTTGCAATAGCCTTCTCACGATGCCATCGTTGCCACTCACCTTCTATATAGTCCCCCATTCAGTCAAGGAAGGCGAAACATTCGAGGTCCCTCATCCCGATACCCAAAAGAATACGCAACTCGCCAACAATCCACATCTTGGGGTGAACGACGACGTCCGATGCAGAATGGCATGTTGCTGCAACGCTGCTCCATGCTTGTTTCCTGACGGTTGCTGCCCCGGTGAGTTTGATTTTTCCAGCATGCGTGGTAAAAAGTCATTGTTAAAATAATTACCTCGGTGCTTACTTACTGTTAACCTTCTCCAAGATGGCTGCTGTCCTGACGGATGCTGCCCCAATGGGAATTGTGGAGAACAGTTCGAAGGCTGCTGCTTTCACTACGACTTTCGTCAAGCGAATGCCATCCAAGCAAAACTCGATCTCAAGATGAATGGAGATAGCCACGGTAGTGCGAGCTTAGGCCTTCGCCAGCTTCTGCAGGCGTTGGTCGATTCTGGTGCCAGTCCAAAAATGGTTGTAGCTGGAGCGCAGGGTGCGGTTGCAGATGCGAAGAAGCAGCATGAGGAGAACGAGAAGAACAACAAAAACCAGCAAGGTAATAACAACATGGCAAATCAAAGTGAACAGAATAGGAAGAAGTTCGACCAGAATATGAATGAGGCCCAGCAGCTTCAAAAGGCAGTTCAAAATGGAACGATCAGCAAAGATGTTGCTAATAGGAAGGTGGAGAAGATCTTCGGTTTGTCTACTGATCGTATTGCGGAACGGGGCGTCATTTATCCTCTTGGTGGCTGTTGTAATTATGCACCTTGTTGCTTCCCTGACGGTTGCTGCCCCGATGGTTGCTGTCCGGTAAGTCAATAAATTGATGACGTTTCAAATGGTTCAGAGTTCTCTCTGCACACTCACACACTAACACTAATATTAATCACTCTCTGTATACGTACCACCAGGATGGCTGCTGCCCAAATGGGTGCGTCGGTGAGCAGTTCAAGGGTTGTTGCATGTCAATCAAGGGAAGACCGCCATGGTATGCTCCCGCGGCCTCGTCAGTGCAACACTCAGATTCGATCAACAACAACATGACATTCATTGCAGCGGTGGAAGCAATAGTGAGTGGTGTTGATGATGCTTCTGATGAGGAGAAGGTTGAAGCTCTTGCTGGAATTTTGGATAAGATGACCAAAGAGTACGAAGGAACAAGATACGACGATGCTGTTGCAACCGAACGCACGAGTCTCCTAGGCGATCTGGGTGCAGATGCAGAAGGTGATTTTGGAAGTATGCAAGGATCTTGCACCATCTCTTGAATGGGACGAGGAAACAAACGACTGATTGAAGCTTAAAAAGACATGGGGTTGAGATATATGTTGCATGAAATAAAGGAATAAGAGAAAATCATTATCCTCCTATGCACACGTCCTCCTCAAATTACCTTATCGTGTACTATATCATCATGAGATTCCCACCAACACACGAGGCAAAAACAATCCAACCAACAGTATTATTACTCCGAAACCTGTGCGCAAGATTCTCCACATTATTCAAATCAGCAGTGTACACTTGCCATAGCAAATGAGCTGCCGCCGCACTCACACCTCCATAATACAATGGAGCGTCCAAGACATCTCCAAATCCAACATTGTGTCCCGCCAACATCCAACACCCCCATGCGGCACCAGTCAGGGCAGTCAGTACAGGTTTAGTTCCATCTTCACCAAACGTTAACGCCGTACTCTTCAATCCCAACTTGGCATCATCTGCCTTATCTTGATGAGCATACAATGTATCATAAATCAACGTCCAACAAACTCCACTTGCATACAACGGACCCACCACACTCCAATCTACATTGTTCCCATGTACCGCTACCCATCCCATAATCGCACCCCAATTAAACGTCAACCCCAACACCAATTGTGGATAATTGGTATACCGTTTCATCAGGGGGTACATTCCCACCAAAGGCAAAGATGCCGCACCCCAAATAAAACAATCTTGCAAATGTGGTTCCAATGATAGCAGTACAGCTAATCCAGCTGTCAATTGTGCACTTAGGAATACCCACGCTTGATTGTAGGACAGGACACCACTTGCCAAAGGACGACTTTTGGTGCGTGTAACCTGTTTGTCATATTTGGCATCCCACATGTCGTTAATGGTACATCCTGCTCCTCTCATTATGAAGGATCCTACTGCAAATTTAGTACAGAGGATTGTAAATGCAAGTGGAGATGCTGATGCAGCGGATGTTGCAACAGTTGCGTTGGAGAGTAAAGGTGTATAAGCAAGTGCAGTGGACCATAGACACGGATGGAGAAGTAGCATTGTTCCGATTGGTTTGTCAAGTCGAGCCAAGTGAGCGTATGGATGTAGAGATGGTGGGAGGTAGGATATGTTGTGTATGGATGGTTCTGATGGTTTCATGTTATTAGTATCTTTGGTGATGGTGTATGGTTCTTCTAATTTCAAAGTTGATGATTTTGGCATGTTGTTGTTGTTGGAGCAATCCTCTTGGGGTTGCTTGCCATCTATAATTTTGCTATTAGTATCATCGTCATGTGTCACTAGATTGTCATTTCTCTTTTTTGAGTGATTGGGAGGACCATTCGTGAAACATCTTGTTGATTTACATTGCAGTCGAGATGACTGCATCAGCTTGTTATGGCTGAATGCACAGTGGATATCATCTGGCGGTAAATTATCTTTCACGTGTTGTAGACAAGAAGTTTGACGTTGCGCCGTGCCATTATGAATTGATCTCTTCGATAGATTGTCTGCGCTCGATGCTGCTGCTGCTGATGATGATGATGATATCGAATAAAATAATCTTTGATGAATGTTACAATTCTTGTTATTTCTAGCAAGGAGACCCCAATTGTGATGAATACGATGGGAAGAAATGTGAGATGATGACTCTTCGCACTCCTTTGCAGAGGACCGATGAGCAGTGGCATGGTAATAAAGTCGACCGACAAGCAGCTGCTTCTGACGAGACGGCGAGACAGCACACCTGCTCGTTAGCAAAAGCGGCGAAGATAGCATCATATCACGCCTGGGCGATTCTACTATCTAATCCTATCAACACGATGTACCATCTTTGTTGGTGGCGCAGAGTTAGTAGGAGAAGTAGGTACTTAGTTGGCGGAATAATTGAGATAGGCGTCTTCAGCGCAGCTACCAGCTAGCTACCTAGAGAAGTACCTACCAGCAACACTCCGGTTACGACACATTTAATGCCACATAATGTGTCCGCGAGAACAGAAGGAAATAATTTCTCGTAAATAAGAATCGGCGATTTTTTTACAAGAAAGAATACTCACGTCATGCGTAAAGATTTTTTGCGTAAGGAACTCGTTAACGACGCTCTAAAGCCGAGGAAATAAAGCCGAGGAAACCACGGATAATTGCCGAGGAAACCCGAGGATAATTTGGCCGAGGAATTTATTGTGTTTAGTTCACATCATCACCAAACAGCAAAACATGCCACGCCATGCGGGCAGGGGAGATGCTGCCACTCAGTAGTGCATATCAGCAGCTAAGTGATCAAGGCAGGAATATTTAATTGAACCACTATCCGTTTCGAAATTAACGTCGCCATCGGAGGCAAAAATCCCCAACTTTCAATGCTACAACCTACAACCATGAATAATGGTGGTACCAACAACACAAAATGCACTCCTAACGGCGGATGCATCATCTGCTGATCGAACCAGTGACCTGTGGCAATGTCCCGATGGTGCAGGAGAAGAGCGTGCCTACAACCATAGAATCTCAACACGTCAATTCTCATGCGAGCCCGATGGCGCTGGACACAGCCGTGCATAAGTATGGACATATCATCGCTCGAACAAGAGCTGAATAATGGCGCAGATCGATCATAGTATAATTGTTAGAGAAGACTTGTGTGTGTTGCTAGCGCATCATATT